>MWRL01026109.1:0-16287 GCA_002157085.1 Melampsora occidentalis | reverse complement strand
AGAACCATCATCTATTATGCACCTTACACTTATACGCGTCCTGCTCTTTTAGTATGACGTCGCTACGCGACGTTCAATTGATGGATGCGCGCACTCTGAAGCCGGTAGCCCTTGTTTGATAAATAATTTAACCAGACTCTTACTAAAAATTTACATTCAGCTTCTCAATTGGATCCAGGGATCACCCATCTGTGCCCATGAGAAGCTGTTGCAATGAATATGGTGGGAAATATAGTGGGTATTTGTTGTTCATCCACAAAGTGTTTCAAGTCAATTGACTTTTGCCCAGGCTCATGATTGTGATTTTACATGTTCAAGTTAAGCCACATCCGTGTTCTTGATCTTGGGCACATTTCTAACTAAAACATATGTGGTATTTTGGAGATGCAGGCATACAAGTCTGCAACTCGAATAAGATCATTCCAGACATGAGGAGTATCAAGCATAATTATGCATCAGTAACGGAAATCACAACAATTGTCAATGGCAAAAGATACGACAACAACAAAGATAGACATAAAAATTATGTAAGAATGATACAAGCAAGATTAAGAGATAAAATTATATGTGAAAGAAATCTGAGTGTTTGAACCATTGTGGAAGTGGTCCGTAGAGACCTTTTGGATCTTTTCTTGGAAAAGTACGTCAAGTGTCTTGTAGAATGTGAATAAGATCTCATTAGGCTAAGCGTTAGATTCGGAAACATTTGCAAAGTGTTCCGCAGAAACCTCTGTACATTTTTCCTCAAATATTCTGTCGAGTATCTGGTAGAATGTGGAGTTAGGACCCAAAACACAACCACACTCCAGAAAGAAGACAAAAACTAAGCATTCTACCAGGTCAGCGGAAGCTTTGACTACGTCATCAGGGGCGCCAGTCTTCATCTTCCCCTTGACAAGTCGTTTGTGAGGGTGGAGCCATTTATCTGCCCACACGGCCAAAGTAGGATTCCATGTCAACTCTTTGAAAGCCGGTCCTAAGCCTTTCTTCGGTCCTGTTGTTGTTTTGCCCATTCTCATCAGTCTTTCCGCGGCCCACAAGTCCAGGAGACAATCTCCAATCCATTCCAATCTTCGAACTGTGTCGGTGTCCGGCCAGAGTATCTTTTGTATTAAAGTCTTGTTCTTGAACTCATGCTGCAAGCTCGCTTCCAAAGCTTGCAGATCTGAGGCTTTCTCTGGGTCAGGCTGTTCCTCAAGATCTAGGTTTGAACAATATGCGAGCCAATCTACATTGGTAAAATTACTCATCGAGCAAAGATTTAACCTTCGGGCTAAGATCAAAGCAGGCGCACTCTTTCCTGAAAGATAGCAGGCTCCAATGATAAAGGAAATCTGTTTGAAAAGTTTTGATGTCTTTGGTGTCCATACGCGTTCTAGAAGTTCAGTATTTGAATTTTGGATTACCTGTGAACGCAAGTAAGTAAGTCTCTCCATCGATTCTTCAGGATGTTGGATCAAGACGGGCACCGAAGTTGCCATCTTCATAAAAGCTCTTCCCACTTGCCCAATATGTTGGGATAGAGAGATATCTTTGGTTTTGGGAAGATTCTTGTTGGTTCTAGTTTTGGTTTTAGTTTCAGGTACATCAGTTCGGTTTTTCCAATCAGATAGCTCTTTCATCACTTTGGTGAGGTACTCTTCTTTGCATCGTGCGATTCCTACGAGACTGTCAGACTCTGGTGCTTGTATGTGGCGCAGAATCGTCCTGGTGCAAGTTGCGATGCTCCAAAATCCAAGGACCCTAGTTTGTATAGCGTTCTCTGAATGCGCACACCTCGCCTCCGACCCATTATGGGGTTGCCTCATGGAGTCTAAATAATTGATTAGCCGGGATTTTTGACTATGTGTTGTTGGTTTTGGGTCGGATGTCATAGCTGGCGTCGTACAAACTGATTCAAGAGCCTCGAGGTCCTTTCCTTGCTTGACCGCTTTGATCCCCTCGATGAGATCAATCATACCCTCCCAGTCAATTTTTTGTCTAAAGAAAGGAACAAGGAATGCGTCAGAATTGGATACATCGTTCAATTCATCATGATCAGCCTCGAGCAAAAGTTGACAAAAATCCTCTAGAGCTTTCACGCTTGACGGTAATCCCCGCTCCTCGTTCGAAAGGTCAAGTTTTTCCCCAGCTTTGATTTCAAATGAAAACCCTTCGTTGTGAAGATGTCTTTTGAATTCATCTTCCACCAAAAGCTGAGATGATGGAGTAATCAGTCCTACAAAAAGATATTCGCCAGTTTGACAAAACTCGACTTCCATCTTGTATAACCAAATCTCATCCACATTCCATAGATCTGGGTGTGAATCTGGATATCCAAATATCGGACGGATTGGGTGTGATAAGTGTGATTGTGTTTCCATTTCTTGCCTGGCTAGCGCATTGTGTGTCAATCCAGTACATCAGCAAAAAGATTCGCAAATCACATTGCATATTGGCACTCACGGTCAAAGGGTACCAATTGAAAAAAGAGCTGTGTCCTGCACTTGCTTGCTTGAAATAAATAGATGATAAAGATTGTGCGTAAAATTTGGAAGCGGAATTTATTTTGTTTTGGGTGATTTTAAAGTTGTCGATATTATGCTAGCTCCAGGCTTGCGGGTCAGGATAATTGTTTATTTGTTTTTTGTTGTGGGATTTCATTCCGTATGCCGAAGTCTGGTCACTTATACTTCTTTGCAGGCTCAGCCCCTGAAGGATCTTTTCAATTCAACATCATTCATGAGGCAAGTGGCCACCTGAGCGATCCATCAATGTTCTGAGATCCGGTCAACGGCCTTCATAGGATTTATCAATGTATGTACAAGAGAATCTCCAAAACTAAAGGCGTGTTTGTATTTTGAGCAACCTACAACTTGCCCAATATGGAAGATGTTTGTCGCAAGTGATTCTGGCGGCCTCAGCGAGTTGTGCAACAGGTGGTTACAGGTGTTTACTACGACTTGAAAGACGCCTTTGAATCTTGATCTTCCCCCGAGTACACCAGAAAATGCACACGTCAGTGTAGCCTGAGGCAGAACTGATGAGATCGGATGTTTTTCTGGAGCCTTTGTAAAGACAGACTCTAGGCTGAGCCTATCCGCGAGTCTCTCACATTGCACAGGATCGAAATGATGGGCAAGTTGGTGTTGTAAAGCGAATTCTCCATGTAGTTCCTCCCCGACATCAGTCCGAAGATCCTTGAGAAAGAGTCATTGTACCTTTACCATTTCAAAAAGATGGATAGTCCAAGGATTGCAGTCTAGCAGTTACTGAACTCTCCTCTTCATGGCACTGAGGAGAGGAAGTCTTTCCCTCCTTTGAGCTTTGGAAGCAATGCTCGTTTTGGGGTCCAAATCGCATCCAATGTTTAACTGCAATTTCCTACATTCCAATGGGTAAAACCACCGAGTAACTTGTTGAGTTGCTGGATCGCTCTATGTACCTTCTTTCCTTCAAGTTTAGATGGGCTTTCATTCCTATCGAAGTTTTATTGGTGTCATGCTCAGAATGTCACAGTCCGTGGGAAGTGATCCGAAGCCCGGTTGGAGATGTGCGATCCGCTCCAGCGGTGAAAGCTATTTGGGTCGACGCATAGAGCCACTCATCAATCCACTTTGTCAAAAGAGTCATGAACAAATCATTAGATTCCAATCAAGTTTCCTATACCCTCCTCAAGACTTCAATCTATAAGACCACGATTGATGCAGCTACCGTCCCGAGCACCTCACAGTTAAGTCAAGTGCCATATCCTCATCATCTCACTCTCAGTGTCATTGTGGAGGCTACTTTACCACTCAACGTACCCATAGAAGCATGCGAGGTCCTTCCTGCACCGGACCACATGGTTCGGCTTGGGGTTCAAATCAAACATGCTCGGGTTTTACTTGCGCCCTACGAAGGTCTCGCAAACCCTCTGATCACGGTGCTTGTTGGCGTTTTGAGAGAGGTATATCTCCAGCCATTCTATCTGTCGCAGAGACGATTTTAAGTGTCTTTTTTCCCTCTTTATTGTGATCAGTACGCCCGAGAAGGGCGTGCATGTTTCGAAAATGTTGAAGAAGGGGTGTGCCTACCAGACAGCAAAGATTACTCAAGTGGTTAGCCTCTCCTGACTGCGTTGACTTTTCAATACTAACACTCTTGATCAGTCGAGTTACAAATTTCACCGTTAGATGAAAAAATCCGAAGTCGGTTTGCATCAGGAAAGCAGATTGCATATCTCAAACGGGCACAACTCATGATAACTTTTTCGGGATCGACCCTTTCAAACCTCGAGACCCACTTGGCCGCTTCTCCGCTAGGAAGGCCTTTAGCGGTCTCTCTGCAAAGGGTTACTGAGAAAATGTTGGCGAGAGGATTTTTGAAACACTGGCCGTTTGTTTTCAATCGGATATGGAGAGAAGTACAACCTCCCTGTCTAGTTTCGAGGCGTTCATCGACATCAAAAGAGCTCGTTCTTTCTGACTACATTCATACCCATCTGATGACTGATATTTAAAGAAAATTGTGAAGGGTTGGCCAATTCAAGACTCGATCTCCAACTCACTCTATCAATTGGCCAGTCGTAGCCGAAACACATCCTTGCTGGCAAGATTGTACGATCTCAGAGAGGTCATACTTTTGATCTATATCTCTTGGAATACCTTCGCACTGAAAGTGAGAATTGCTTTGATATCCCAATACATAGACTTCTGATACAAGGCCGCTCGTAGAGGTAGTAAGTCAAAAGCTCTGTAACCTCCACAAGTCTCTCGAAAGGCCGATCATCACCATTCCGCATGCCCGCCATTCACCTGGACTTGATTTCTCTGATCTTGAACAACATAACGAGGCAGAAGTTGAAGATTTCAAAGTCAAACCAATACAGATCAAGGCTGATGACACTCATAATGACAAAGTCCTTGATTTAGACAGTGAAATTGACGAAATCTTGGAATGCAGCTCGCAAGGCAGCATGTCTAGTTGTAGTACGGTATCATCCTCATTGTCTCTTCTAGATCAGCATTTTTCTGATAATGAATGCGACAACTCATTGCTTGATTGATGCAGTGTACAAACATGTTCTTTCGAATCACCAGATTAGATATGTATGCACGCGCGTGAGGTCAGCAGAGATCCTTTTCTTTGATTTTGTATATATAGCAAATAGAAAAAAGTTTTCGTCCATATAGCCCTCTCTGCGTGGCCGCGCAGAAAGGGCTTTGTCAAGCTAAAAGATACTCAGGATTGTGACTTGTGGCTATCAATCCCTTCACCCGCATCTTCTTCCACAAAACATGGCTCGTTGACACATTTCCTGAGATTTTCTGAGTCACCGCAGAAGTAGGATTGACTCGCAAGCACTGCCACTGAGCGCAACAATGAAGCGTGCCTCCAATGTATGCTTCAAATTATATGTTACAGGTCAAAACTTCCCCTATGCATACATTATCAGGCCGTGCTCGATTGTACCTGATCCATATGAGGAGTTCGATTTATTTTGGTCCGCTAATCCATAGTTTCGCTGGTCTTTGTAGTTTTCGGACAAATTACGAACAGAGCAATGCGATGCTTAACCGATCAACGCAGCTCGATTTAGGCAATGCTGGAGGGCCTGATTAAGGTCATTGAAATATTTGCAGTTCACGTGTATGTACTACCATGACCGAACTTCAAGCGAGAGGAATTATTCTCACGTTGTTTTCTGATTCCCTTTCCACCATCTGTCTCTCTCTAACTCCTCACGATTTACTCACAGTCTACAATACGTCAAGTAAGCTCCATCTTTAATGTTCCCACCTCCCACTCTCCACTTCCCACATTAGACCTTGACTACATATGTGCCCAGCGAGACCCAAACAATCAGTGCCTCTCCGACTCGTTCCTTTAAAATCCATCTCATTTAATAACTCATTTTTTGCTCTTGGCTTGATTGTCGATAAATAGAAGCTACCCATCGATATCCCCGATAAACGACTTTCAAGAATTACTCGAAGAACTTTCGAAATCCGCCCTCTGAATTTTTCCGCTTTACATCTTTCAGTCGAGTTTGTATTCCTCAAGGTGCGTACCTTCGATCACGTTAGTCATGTTAAGAAACTTCCCCATATCCTTGCACCTTTTCAAGCCTTCGTCGACTTTTGAGTTCTTTGCAAACTGATCAAGTTGAACACCACCCATAGCAGTATAAGTTAACACATCCGGCACCAATTTCCTTCGCTTCTATCTCTTGAACACAATTCCTATCAGCATCCTACGTCTGTTTCAGCGGATCTTCTCGCCACACTAAACTTTCAAGTACACCAAGGACTTTGTTTAAATTCGAGTCATTAGGAATCGGTAAAGTGCGGACCTTGCCCGAAAATTTCCGTGAGAGATCGATGATGATTTCCAACTGACGGTCTTTGTTCTTATGATCATTGATAATTTCAGCCACAGATCATTCAATCATCTACAAACCTTGCACGCATCTCACTTTCTGTCACCGAACTTAACCTTGTAAAGGTTTGTTCGTTCTTGCTCTTTCCTGCGACTCTCGTTGGTCAACCCGCAAGTAGCTAATCTTCATCAAAACCCTCAGCTTTCGATACACGATGAACTCGAAGAAACCTTCCCACCTCACTCTTTACATTCCAGGACCCACCAAGTTGGACACGGCTCAATCTTTACATCTTCAAAACACTCCAACTTTCGATCCTCGTTCTCCTACCACTCGAATCTCCTCCAGCGTGATCCTCACCCTAGATTTCTTACTCATCTCAGTACTATGCCTTACTTTCAGTAACTCGTCTCACATTTTCGAGACATCTACTCTGAGCACTATAAACAGTGAAACAAACGGTTGTCAAGCCCACGAAAACCTCGCAGCTTGGTGGTCTCAAAGCCAATATTGGTTAATGTGGTATGCTTGGCTTAAAATGGCCATTGGAGTGATCGTCTTAAACCGAGGTTTACCAACTCCTCATGGTTGGATCAAAGTTTCAGAAGTCAAATATTTGATTATCTCTATCTTCATCACCCTTTTAGGATTCGTTGGTCTACTAGTGAACCGATTACTTCCATCTGTGTTAAAGAACCAAGAAGGATCATTAGTTCAAATCACCGAAACTATCCTTTGTTCAATGATCTCTTTGTTCTTCTTGGCTATCCCTGGCTTTTGTGCATCTTGGGCTCTTTCCGGTATTCTTCATGAGATTCATAGACTTTCTTCTTGTTGCTTCAGTTCTTCATCTTCTTTTGATGAAAAATTCCTTGATCAAGGTCTTGAGCCTGAGCTTTATTCCGAATCTCACGATCAACTTCCTCCTTATTACGTATAAGCTTTCTCTCATTATCAAACACCTCTTCCCGGTATCATCTACTTTTCACTCTTGTCGGATCTGATGTTTTGCACTCTTTCTTTGGTTTGGTTTCCTGTCTCTTAAAGTTTGAAAACTTCTCGTTGCATTTTTCTTGACAAGTCTTGACTCTGTTACCTTTCTATGATGTATCAATCTTGGATTCAAAACATAATCAGTTGAATAGTTTAAATGGATACTTGTTTTTCTTTCTTCCTTTCTTTCTTGTTGTAGGATGATGTTTTTCAAATTTGTTGAACTCATGCATGTTTTATCTATTTGATTGATATCATTGTATATTGTAAAACATATCATCTTTCTTGTTGCTCATACTCATTCATAACCAGATGAGCTTTAGTCTGATTGTGATTTTGTAATTGGAAGCCCATCATTATTCCTTGTTTCTTCAAAAGTTGAGATGACCGGAAAATGATCCTAAAAAGTGGCTCTTTTCCAATTCCACAAAATTATGAATTCCATCTTGTGTGAGATCTGCACATGAAATGGATCACCTCTATACTCACCTTTGGCTATGAAGTCAGATGGTGGGAGTAGGTTGGAAATTGTGAAGCGGACCAGGGTGTGAAACTCACCTCTTTAGGTGCACCCATTTAGCAGAGGACGTGTGGGGGCACGCCTTGTGAGGAAAAAAAGGTGGAAAGAAAAATTAAAAATTCCTTTTGCACACATCAATCAAGGTGATGATGGATATGGGGAAACAATCAAGTGTGAGTTTAGAACTATCATCTGGATTGAACATGATACAAAAATATGTAAACACAAGGGAGTGAGTAGATCTTTAGTGTTGTCAGATGTTTTGTTTTAGCATTTTTTATGATGAGGTACAATTGAAAATGCACAGAAATGCACTGATTGATCATTTTTCAATAGTCATAATATGTGATCTTTGTGATGATCAAACAAGTTTCATAGGCTGTTTGTAAGGCTCAACCCAGGATTTGATAAATTCTGTTTCATTCCAGCCAGTAAGTTAACAATGTTTGCTGATCATGAGAAATCTGTTCCACCATATCCTGCAAGATGTTGAGAAATTAACAAGCTTATATATGCTTTATCCTCTAATAGGAATGAGAAAAGGGTTTGTGACAGATCAATGTATCTCACATGATCAAAAACTAGTTTGATGTTATATTGTATGATACCCCCTATTTTGGACATCCTTGACTATGTGTATGAAGCTATGTCATCATTTTCTTCCTACCTTTATATTCATCATGATTACTATCTTTTTTCATCAAAGTTTGAGTTTGAAAGTCTATTTCATCTGGCTGGATACGAGTTAGATTACTTGAAATGATTGAACTTCTTATAATGGGTTTCAGACAGTAAGCAGAAGTGATGAAAAGAGTTCCTATCTCTTACAATCATCAATTTACTTCAATATACTTTACCTGGTCTTTCAATCCTTACTCAAAAGAACCAAGAATACAAACAGTTTTTACCTCAAAATTTCAGACTTTTCAATTTGGCTGTCTACTCGTGTACCTTCACACGAAATTCCTTGATAAAGAGACAAGTGAAGGATCAGATGTGTTGAAGAGGTGTGTGAGTTGTTTTGATACGATCTATTAATGATGAAGGCTTCGGTATTGTGGATGTAAGTGATGAATCATGAAAGGGATGCCATGCACGGTGAATGTAAGAAGTGGTGGTTAGCTTGAGAATCCGTCCAAACAGGTGGTAAGGGGAGTGTGATCGGAAAGTAAAAGTGACGATGAGTGTTTAATGGACGGTTAAATCATAAATCAAGATGTGTGAAGGATGATGATCGTACATCATAGCGTCAGGCTTAAGCTTGAGTAGGGTAACGCGTTTCAGTACATATGTATTGGCTCGATCTGATTGGTGGACCACTAAAGAGAGAGTGGTGTACCGTGTGAGTCTGAGACACGAGGCTGTCATAGCAACAGTTGACGCGCGCGCCCAGAGTGAAGCTGTATGTTATACACAAGGAGGGCAATTTGTTGTTGTTGTTGTTGTTGTTTTTTTGGCGCTTTGTGGATTTAATCTGAGCGTGCTTAAGCTGCTGCTGTATTGATTTTTCTTCACACGCTCTTCCGGATTTTGTTCATCGTCGCGTGTTTTGATTGAATGAAACGCGTTGAAAGGTTTAATGATGAACTACTAAGTGATGAGTTAGGGATGCTAAGTAGTTTTTGATGAGGTTTTGAATGAGTCAAAAAAAAAGGTTGAGGTTTTAAGCTGAACTACCCTTAAGCTGAGATACAAGATAGTTAGTTTTGATTAAAATTTAAGTAGTTTTAGTTTTAGTTTTAGTTTTGGATGAGAAGTTTAAATTTTGATTTTTGATGACTAACTATAGTATTAGTATAACTTCTTGATAATTTCTTCAATCGATTAAATAAATATCACTTCACTTCACTTTACTTCAATCGATCTCATCACATTACATTTCTTATTATTCTTCAAAACCCATTTCTTATTTACTTTAACTTGTTTCATTCAAAACTATCAAATACTCATCAACTAACTAAATACCACTATTTGATCAAGACTACCACCACAACATTCAACTCAGCAACTTCAATCAATTCACTAAACCATTCAGATTTGGTCAGTCAGTCTTTCTTCCATCATTCTTTTCATCAGCTTGCTAATCTAATGCCTTTTTTTTACATCTTAATCTTTTATAGGTCGATCTCATCATTAAAATTCAATCCCCCGAACTCTCCTCAAACTCAAATCAATCTCATCCAATCGATCATCCCTAATCAACTCTAATTGATAGTCGATAGTCCTTAATCAAACCATCTCACTCTCCTCACACTTCAGTCTTAGGTAGCATGGCGGTAAGTTGGCTCAGGTTCATCCCTGGAGACACGCTTTCTATCTTGATTCATCTCGGGCCACTTCTTACAAGTCATACTACCATACAAACCGGCCTATAGAGCCACCTGATGAGCTCTCATTATGTTGGCTCTCGTTTTTGAGCTAAAAGAGCCGGTTATCACAGACGTCAAAAAGTCTTCAACTTCGCGACCAATTTGGGTCCTTGACGCGTCTTTCGCTGTCCTCTCCCACCTCTCAACCGTTCTCTTATCAGTCGCTCGGTGCATGACACTTTCCCATCGTACACGCGACGAATTGTCACGTCATGCTACTCACTCCAGCTCTCTCGTCACTTTCCACTCTTTCACTTCCGTGTCGGCTTTTCACTTTGATTCATAACTTATCCTATTGCTCTTACTCTTCCTCTTATAGCCTCCTACTCGTCACTCTACTCGGTTGGGTGTGACATCCAACGTTGTTCCAAAGAAGGAGGACGAGAACGCAGGAGTGCACGTGTCTAAGCTTGGTGTCCCGACCCGTACCTTACGTGGGCGAACAGGAAGTGTAGCTCAAACCGCAAAGGTAAGTCCCATCTTCGTCCCTCCATCGCCTCTTTTATTTCTTCCTGTTTTCTTATCCCTCCTTTCCCCTTGCTCCGTAGACTCAGCTAGCTAACGGCAAGACCACAACCACCGCCCTCGCCACGAACGGTCGTAAACGGATCTTAGATGATCGCACAAACAACGTCAAATCTCTCAGCACAACTGCCATTGTACCTACCAAGCCAGCTTCCAAGGCCACTACTGCCGTTGTCACTCGTAAAGCTTCTACATTAACCCGAAAGGCTGGAGGAGCTGAACCAATGGTGCTCGAAGATGTTGCGATCAATCAACCAGTCACCAAGACTAGCGCTCGTCAAATCAAACCTCTGAAACGCACTGCTACTGCTCCTGCTCCCGAACCTCGTCGGCCAACAACCACATCAACAACCGTTGTAAAGAAAAAAGTCGCTCTTACTGCCAGACCGGCTTCTAAGAATGTTGCAAGCACTGCTCCCTCTCGACAGAGCAGTCGTCGCGCTAGTGCGAACCGATCGGGTCTGGTGAAGATTGAAGTCGAAGGGCGACTATCTAAGAAACCGAGAACAAGTGAACCAGAAGAGCTTGAGAAGGAAAACATCCAAACTGAAGATGGCGATGATGAGGTGATGATGGAGAGTACAAAAGGCAAAGAGGTTGAAAAGGTCAAGTTGAAGGATGGCGAGCAAGGGTGGGAAGATTTGGATGAAGGTGATGAAGAGGACCCATTGATGGTTAAAGAGTATGTCAATGAGATCTATCATTACATGCGCGAGCTTGAGGTATGTTGTTTTCTCTATTCCCATCGAGTTGATATAATTACGATCAGGATTCAGCTCACTTATTGTCATCATCTTGTCATCTGATTTGACAGCTTGAGACCCTTCCTGATGCCGATTACATGTCCCGTCAAAGTGAATTGACTTGGAAGATGCGAGGTGTCTTGGTAGACTGGATCATTGAAGTGCACTCTAAATTCCGATTGTTACCCGAAACGCTTTACCTTGCTATCAACTTGATGGATCGATTTCTCACCAAACGAACAGTAGCTCTGATCAAATTCCAACTGGTTGGAGTCACTTCATTGTTCCTTGCATCGAAATACGAAGAAGTTATCTGTCCTAGTGTGACAAATTTTCTGTACATGACTGATGGAGGATACGAAAATGAAGAGATTTTGAAAGCTGAAACGTACATGTTGGAGATGTTGAGTTGGGATCTTCGGTATCCTAACCCTTTGAACTTCTTGAGGAGGGTCTCAAAGGCGGATCATTATGATATCCAATCCCGTACATTTGCTAAAGTAAGTTATTCCGCGTTTGACTTTTGTTTTCCAAGCACAATGCTCATGCTTTGATTCCTGGGTTATAGTACTTTATGGAAATTTCAATTGTCGATTACCGATTAGTTGCCACTGCTCCTTCACTTTTAGCAGCCACCTCGATCTGGTTATCAAGGAAACTGTTGAACCGAGGAGAATGGGACGCGAATTTGATTCATTATTCGGGATACACTCAGGATGAAATCCTTCCTACTGCTCAGATCATGGTTGACTATATCCTTCGAACAGGTTGCAAGGTTTTGGGAATCGGACTCGAACCTAGTTTTGTGGGTGTGGTTGGATATGAAGGAGGTAATGAACATAGTAACTTGTTCAAAAAGTATTCTACTCGAAAGGTTTGTTTTCATTTTATCATTTCGCTCTTCGATTTATTAATTCATTTGTTATACACGAACCTGATGAACTGTCTTTGGATCATTAGTTTTTCCGAGTTAGTGAGTTAGTACGAGATTGGGCTATGGAAACTTATACCTATGAGACTCCTACTGGATTTGAATGGGATCGATTGGAAGAATGGGAACAAGTGAAAGATACGAAAGATGATGTGAATGTGATACGTAAAGGTGGAAAGAAATCGAATGGAAAACTTGTGAAGAAAGAAAATGTTGAAGATCATGATGATGATGATGATGATGATCATGAAGAAGAGGAAGATGAAGAGGAAGATGATGATGAAGAGTAGAGTGTTGGAAATCACGGGGGGTTTTTATGGATCTCTTTTGTTTCTTTTTGGCTATACTGAAGGTCAATTTATCTTCTTCATTTCTTTTTTTTGCTTTTTTGCTTTTCTCTTTTTGAATGTAATTGGTTCTTGGGTCATTTTGTGTGTGTGTGTGTGATTTTTCTTTTCTTCTGACACAAAAACATCCGAAAAAAATGTTTGTATGTGTGCGTGTGTGTGGCTATTATGTGTGATGTTTTTTTCTTCTTTTCTCTTTTTCTTTTTACTTTTTCTTGGGTGGATTATAAGAAAAATCAGGATAATGAGTATTTTGAATTGTTTTTGATGATTTTGATTGATTGATTGATTGATAAGAAAGGTTTTGAAATCTTTGATACAACATATCAAAATTTAAAAAGACAAAAAAACAACAAATAATTATCTACTTTTTTTTATAGATTTTGTTCTTGATTTTTTTCTTTTTTGGTTTGGTGAAAGATGAAGGATTGGAAAGAATGAAATTAATATTTGTGTTAGATTTTGTGTTCTGTCTTTTTTTATATAAAGAAGATTTATGTTTTAATTTTAGTTGGACCCATTGAATACCATATACTTACAATCAATTATGTGTGAGAAGAAGAAGAGATTTCGATTTGGGTTATGGAAAGAAGTTGAATGAATGAGAGAGAAAAAGAGTGGGGTTTAGACTTAAGGGTTTTTTTTCAAAAATAAAACAAAACTTGAATCACATATTGTGGTTATCTAGGTTAGTTTTGATTAAAATGAAACATATGAATGTTGGTTTTATGCTTTCCATTTTGGGAAACCTTGAAGGCTTCAACCTTTTATTTTGTGTCATGAATGAATGAATTGAATTTTTGTTTAAAAAGGATTGATTGATTATAAATTAAATGTTTACTTCCAGATGACTTGCCCTTTACTTCTTGTGCCGTGGCACACCAAGCTTCTGGATGGTGATCTCTTGGAGACAATCTGATTGAATTTCTTGAAGGTTTCTAAAAAAGTTGATGGGAAAAGTTGTGGAGGGAGGATTCGATGTGACAGTATGTATTGTACAGAGTTGGTTCTGAAAACGCTTGGAAAGGATTTTGGGATGAGGAATTTGGAAATGGTACATATCTATGACTCATGAATGAAGAGCCTGGTCTGTCAAAAAAAAAATAGTAGTAATTTTGGCAATACACAAAACATCACAACTCACTTGAAGAAAAAATCTGTAAAAACCCAAAGTGAAAACCAGAAAATCTCTCTGCTCTTATGATTTTCAAAACCAGATCCTATAAGCATATTTCCAAAGGTCCTATTCCATGCCATGCCAAGATGTGCTCAGGTTTTTCCCAGGCAAAAAAGTTTTCAAAACTCTTTCTCTTGGAATCAGACTCTTTTATTACCCACAGACACACACAACAAATCTCTAGACTTTGGACATAAGATTCCTTGTAACTTGTAAGCAGGTACTTTGAAAATGGTTTATATTGGAAAACAAGTTAAAGTTTCTTGGGATTCTAATCTATAGTTGCTTCAGTCTAGTCATCACCACAAGCTGGTCCCAGTCCTGAGAGCCAACTTTTCACCCCTAAAGTAGTAATACCCAAGTGAGGTTTTTTGCGTGTTTTTTTTCAGTTTTGTTTGCTTAATTATTCACGTAGGCACTTAAGCTTTGAGCTTAAGATACCTAAGCTCTGAGCTTAAGTACTTAACTCAAGGCCTCTAGGTTACCTGGACCCAAATCTTGAGGTTTTGGAAAAAAATTCGCTGGTCAGATTGCTAAGCCAAGCCAATTCATCTTTGACTCAAACATCCCATTTCTGACCCAAAAATGACTTATTACCAAGAGGTTCATTAGTAGGTGTTATGTGTATAAAGTTGTGTAATCAAATATTGGTCTTTTCAGAGCAGTTATGGTTGTCATGACCAGATTGGAGGAACTGTATCTGACAGGTTCTTTAGAAATCAAAATTCAAGGTGAGACCCAAAACCGGTGTCCCAAGGGTTATCCAATCCATGATCCCAAGGAGCTGGGTTTTGGTTTGGCTTTTTGGTGCCCTGATAAATTGGAGAACTCAAAGGATTTGGGAGCCAGGGGCATAGGCATCAGGTGTCTGACCATCTCCCCATGGGTTTATGGCAGTTGGGTTTGGGTTTGGGGGGCCTCATAGGGGCTGGGTTTTGATCAGTTTGGGTCAGGGTTTGGGAGTGAGGGGAATTCAGGTTCATTGGGGTGGGGGTGGGTAGGCCATGGAGTGAAAGGGTATAAAAGGAATAAATGTAGAAATAGGATTGAATGTGTATAGGAAGTGAGGGGGGAAGTGATGGGTTGGTAAGTGAGGGTTATAGGGAAGTTAGGGTTAGTGTTTAAGTCTGAACTTCAAAATTGCAAGATCAAACGTGCGCAGAAGATGACAACTTACCTGAGCATGTCATTAAAGAGTTGAAGGCCAATCAAAACAAAACTGCAAACCTAAGTGTTTTGGTTCAGGGCTCACCTTGAACCAATATTGATTTTCATCTTCTTTGAAATACAGCTGTTTCAAAAAAATAATAACCTATCTCAACTTTTTATGATTATTGTTGAAAGTTCACATCAAATTGTAGCAAATACAGCCCTTTATCAGATAACAGATGCATCCAACTGGACAAGAAGTTTCTAATACAAGTCTGAATTGTCTGCATTTTTACTTGATCTGTTGGGGGGGATCATGGTCAAACACAAAAAGACCATTTTTCTGAGCAGGACATGGATTTCCAGAAGATGAGATTCCAGGATACATTCAAGATATTCTTTTCCAGTCTCAGAGCATCTCAAAAGGATTGTTCCAAGACAGTCAAGGAATTTTTGAATGGTATAAACACCTCACCACTTTTGGTTCCCTCACCCCCTCACAACAGGCCTAAGCAGTTATGACAAAACCCTTAAGCCTGATTTTTTTGATGCAAAGTGTAATACACATCTGTATTTCACATGATTAACAAAACATACATAGATTTTAGAGAACATAACCTGCAAGCAACCTCTCAACCTCCCGGAAGTTTTATGAGAATAGTTTATAACACAGGTGATGGTTCACATTATCAATCAGTGGTTTTGAAATACAATCTGACCATATGTATGTTTTGAGGAACCATGATATAGAATTTCAAAAAGTTTGTAAGACAAGCGGTTTGAAAATAGAACACACATTGTGTGAAGGAGAATCCCTGAGTAAATACGATTTAGTACAGTACATATTTTGCCAAAAAGACTTGGTCCCACAATCATGCCTTCAGCAAAAAATCTGCAAGCTTTCAGATGTTGGCTCAAACACCTTGAGAATCGGTCTCAAATCACCTAGATTCAGATCTCCAACATTGTCTGATGAATGATCTTGAGATTCACAACTGGGTGGCACAAGGCCAGGAAGAAGATGTGGATGATGCTTGTTCCTTTTCATCAACTTGATTCCTTTGATTCCAGTTATGTTTACAAACTACCAGAAAGCAAAAGAAATAAAAAAGAATGGAATGATAAGAGATGTGTTCACACTACACCAAAGATAACATTTTCTGGGCAGAAAACCTAAATATTGATATACAGAA
>MWRL01026103.1:0-21735 GCA_002157085.1 Melampsora occidentalis | reverse complement strand
GTACTGTTGTGCCTTTGGGTACCGTTGTCCAATTATGATGTTGATTGTTGGTGATAAATTGGAAAATATAGTTTTTCTGTGAAAAAAAGTCATGATCAAGAATTTTTTTGGGCCAGGGGTGAGGATCCGGATATCCGGATTGGTTATTGAATGTATGGTTTTTTCAGAAAAAACAGTTGGTTATTCTCGGGAACACCAAGCTTTTGGGAGGACTCTGACACTACTGTCAGAGCTCTGACAGTCTGCATGTTCACTCACCTGTTCACCCCTTGTGAAACTCCTCCCTTTTTGGCCTCACAGATTTCTCTCAATAGTCACTCTCCCTAACATGATCACTCAGACATTTCTCACATCCCACACACAAAAGACACCCCCCTAACAGCTGCCAGAATTAATTGGTACCTCCATATCCAAGTCTTCCGGATCAAAAAGTCTCATCCGTCATTGTCAAAGGTGTTTTCATTGTTCTCCACTTTCTTGGTTATTATCACTCTTATCACCAATCTCCATTCACAACCATGCTGTCCATTTGATACATTGACTCAACTTACCACCGTATCAACCCCTCTCAACCTCTCCCATTCAATCCTATGTCATGTGATTTTTAGATCAATCAGTTCAGTAATCCGTACGATTGTAATCATTACTCTAT
This sequence comes from Melampsora occidentalis, assembly GCA_002157085.1. NCBI lineage: Eukaryota > Fungi > Basidiomycota > Pucciniomycetes > Pucciniales > Melampsoraceae > Melampsora > Melampsora occidentalis. The sequence continues at coordinate 21,083 of MWRL01026103.1, read as the reverse complement.
TTCTGAACTTGCTTCTGCTGGGTATTGTTGGAGAAAACAATTGTATATTCCAGAATAATTACCCAGTTTTGAAAAGAATCAATAAAAATACTCTCACAAGTCATGCTTCTATGGATTTCAATTGGTCTTCAGATCTTTGAAGATCTATGCCCTGTGATTGATATCAAAAAAGCTCAAGGGATTGTTTGACCAGAGTCAAAAAAAATGGTATCTTGTGGATTCATGCCAAAAGATACCCCAAACGGATAAAATCCCACCAAGCCAAGCCCATAAATTTCTTTCCTTCTGATTAAATTTGTGGCACTTTCAAAACAGATGATACCAAAGACTTTGGAGTAAGATCTGTCTAGCTGTAAAGCTGCCTAGTTTTTTTTGACTCTGAGATTCATCTAGTGAGGTTTGTGAACACAAAATCAATACCGGTTTTCAACCACATACCACAAAGGGTTTGTCTTCTCAACTATGTTTGACCAGTCCGCACTCAGTTTCAAGATTGATTGATTTATGCCAGTGTTGAATGGGAAAGGTTTCACTTATTATTCAATTTGGTACAAGGTTTTCTAGAAAGTGTTCCTTACTATATTTTGATAGACAAAATGTAAGTAGTGAATCTAAAGTTTGAGAAGATTGATTTAATTTGACTTGCAAGTTGAGGGCACCTTTCACTTCACATCAGTTGGTTTGTGATGTGAACTCTTTTTGATGCATCCCTTGAATGTCAGTAGCTCATATCAGTGAGTAATGAGTCATCACTTTCAATTCGTGCAACAGCATCTGATGGTCATGAATTTGTGGTGATGTGGTGATGTGTGAATTCCAAAGTGACAATGTTGATCAAGAGTGGGTTGTGACAAAGTTGCAGATAAAGGGAAAGGATGCCTACCAGGAGATGTACCGAGAGGCAATTGGCAGAGGTGGTGAAATGTGTCAGAGAGTTTCACACCGCATGTGGATGATTTGTTCAGGAGCTTGCCAAGGCAAGGACATGTGGGTGTGAATGTGTCAGCAACAAGCTGTAACCCATGGGGTGATGGGTTTAGGGTGGCCAAAAGTGTCTCTGACAGTGTCAGAGGTCTCACACTCCGTGTCCTCCCAAAGGCCAGGATCTCTGTTATTCTCCAACCGGTCTGGACCTCCAAATTTATCCATTGGTTTGGTATTCCAAACAGCCTCAACCCACCGGATAGCTTCCGGATCACGGATTGACTCAGGGCTGCAATGGGGCTTGGCCTGATTCAGCCTTGACCCAGATCCAGACCCTCTGACTCGGCACCGGTCACCGGTCACCACATCATCATTTAGGCTCCAGTTTCACACTGTGGGCACGTCCTTTTTTAGAAGGCGTAGGCGCGCCTTGACTTGTGTCAAAACCGTGCCTAGGCGCCACTTGTGTGACCGGCGCGCTATTATGCCCAAAAATTGAGCTAAACTCAAGCAAGACATGGTTTTTGATGATTCCAGGTGTAAAACTGCTTTGATAAACAAGAAAGTGAGATCAAGAAACACATAAAACTAGTTGAAATCAGCATGTTTGGGATTCCAAGCTCTTGGAGCGCCAGTCACATGTGCACTGAGACCATTTGACCAAACTTGTTCAAAGTTTTGCAGTTGGAATAGGGTCAGATTAAACAATCAGCCAATGAACTCATAATCAAAATGCCTATTTGAGACTGGTTTGACTACAATCCAACCTAAAACAGGCCCCTTCACCCTATTTGTTAGGTTAGAAGACCTATGCCTGATTTTGGCGCACCTTCCAATTTTTGAGGGTTCACGCTAGGCGCAAGGCGTGACTTTTGGCACATTTTTTCTTCTGTGCCCCCAGTGTGACTCCAGTTATGCTAGTAGGATGTGCTTACATATAACACGTGCTGACGGTAGCAATACATACATACATCCATTTGTGTACAATGCACATTAAGGGGGGACTCAGGTCAAAAAAAATTGCTGATTTGAGCATAAAGAACTTTTCCCAATTTCATCAAATTTACACCAAAGTTTATGAAATTGGGGCAAAAGCTATAGGGCATCCCAAAAAAATTTTAGAGCAGCAAATTGACCCAAATTTCCAGCAATGAGAAAACCCAAACAATCACAAAACAACAACCACCTTGACAAACCAATCTGAGGCATGAAAAAGCAAAGAAAGGTGTCAAGACTGATATGATGATCATCAAATACTAACAGATGAAAATGATTTATGGAACAATGGTTTCTCAAAAAGCTATCAATTGTTGCTGACTGCGCTGACCGTCTCGTTTTACAAAACGGGAAAACTCTTTACAACAAAATACCGCGAAAAATTTCCCCAATTTTTTGAGGAAACACTGTAAAGCTCTTGACCTGAGCCTCCTTATTGTTTTTTTCTTTGAGTATCAAACTCTTGAGTCGCACAGAAGAAAGCTTTGTCAAATCCACACAATGACCAAACCAAACTTTTCTTTAAAATTTTCAAACCAGTCATGACTCAATCAGATAACAAACACAAAAAGAAAGAAAGAGAAAGGGAGAGACAATAATGATTCAAACACACTGACTTAAATAGTCAACAGAAAAAAAAAGAAGAACTGAAAATGATAGAAATGTAGTGAGTGAGTGAGTGAAAAGGAAAAGTTTTTTTTTTTGGTTTGTTTGTTTGTTGCAAAAAAGAAGAGTATCAATGAGAGAAAGAAAGAGAAAGAAAGAGAAAGAGAAAGAGAAAGAGAGACGATATCAAATCAGTACAAGCAATTCATCAGACTTTAAGAAAAGATAATTTGAAAAAGATTTTTAAGAAAGAAAACAAAAAAAAAACAGAAAAAGAAAGGTGGTATGAGACTAAAGCAAAGAGAAAAAAGAACTGCTATAATAAATCAACATGAAAAAACGTAAATCTGTATAAAGAATTTGAAAAAAAAACTAAGTAGTAGTAGTAGCAGTAGCAGTAGTAATAGTAGTAGTAAGACTACTAAGACTCATTAAAGATTTCGGTCTAACTCTTAATCCAATCTCTTTTTCTTCTGGTAATGTTCCGATTTCTTCTTCTTCATTTGTAGATTGAGCTTTAGCACGAGTTAAGGCTGCCATTGCAGGTGTTAATGAACTTTGAGAGGCATTTAAACTATTCGTTCCATTTCCATTGTTGACTCCCATCATTTGTAAACTAGTCACACTCGTCAATCGTTTTCTACCCCACTCTAACCATCCTTCTCGGTTCGCTCCTGCTCCGCCTCCTGCTCCGCCTCCTCCTCCTGTATCACTCCAATCTGATGTGTTTCTTCTTTCAAGACTTAATGGATGTACATCAGGTCCAGAGTATGGAAAGTGAAATGATCTACTCGGTCCACCTCGTATTGTAGGCGGATCAGTCTCTCCAATCGAACTTAAAGATCGTAATGATTCCCAACCAATCGAGCATGCTCGGCTCTCACCACTACCCATCGGAGCTGAGAGCATACCCAGGTCAAGACTGCGTCGAGTACATCGATCAGTTGTACTGATAGGTGCAAGAGCTGGTCGCGTCGGTGGAACTTTGCCTGCCAGGTGCCGTGGTGCTTCAGATACCCGAGGGCCGGTGGAAGTACCCATGGGACGGGGACGATGGCGAGGCAAGACACGGCTAGAGATCATAGAAGACTGATCGGTAGAGGAAGATAACCGGATCGATGAAGCCGATGGAGATGAAAGGGTGGTAGAAACCACACTCGGATTCCCGTGATTGGGAATAGGTCGGGTGCGAGGAGTGAATGACGCAGGTCGCCGACGGGTCCAACCTGGACCAAGAGACGGTGAACTCGGCATTGAGTTCACGCTGACCGCTTGGGAATTCACCGAGCGCGAGTCGACAGCTGAGAACGGGTCACTTTGAAGATAAGCGATCGCTGCCTGGTAACTGACAAAGGCCCAACTATAGATAGATGAATGGAAAGATGATGATCAGCATTACTGATGCTAAGCAAGTCTTCAAAGCATCAGAACTTACTCAGTCTCAGGCGTGAGTGTAGCACCAAGTCTGAACACTTTAGCATAATGAATCAATGAATGTTGCTGTTCAACCCCAGAACGGACGATCACACAAGCCAAAAGCGCCAATAAATCGTCAGGAGTCAAACGACGGACTTCTTCATCAACACCAGCTTTTGTAGCATGTTCAGTCCAAGCTGTCACAAGACAATCAATCGTCTGTTTCATAATTCCGATCGATTCCAATGGCGTTTTGGCCATCAAAACTCCTAACACAGTTTGTTCTTCTGAGGTATCCATGGCTACAAACAATCGTTGAAGAACTTCAGGTGAAAGTGGTGAAGGCGAAGAGGTGACACCTTCTGATGGTCGAAGTTGATTAAGTTTCTCAATCGCTTCTGATAGGATACTTTCATCTTGCAACATCATAGGCACCTCGATAGCAAATCCGCTCAACGGGATCTCACGTTTCCTATAATTATGTAAGATTGTATCCAGATAATCATCTTCTCCTGCAAAATGAGTTGCAACCCCTTTTGTATACAAACTTGGGTGCAAGAAAGCCATTAAAACATCTAAAGAAGAAGGGGGTATCAGTCCAATAAATACGGCTGTAAACTGTCACTTCACACTGACTTTCGATTAAACTTCCAAATCGATCCCAATCCTCATTCACCCACTTCACCACCGTTTCACTCCCATATTGCCTGAGATCATCTTTCATTCCTTGTGAGACTGGCAAAAAGAGATCCTGCTTCAATTGCTGTGAGAAGAAGAGTAGAACAAGGGACCTCTCAGTTTGTTTGTTGTCTGAGCTATCACGCCAAATGGATGTTTCTGACAAACTCACCGCCAGGATATGATTCTCACATCCTTTCAGGTACCCAATTGAATCATTGAATGCTTTCGATAGCTGCCACATCTTTCCTACATACCGTTTCAAGATTCCGCTGACTTCTCCGAATTCATCAGGCGGGCTCAACAAGAAACACAGATCACTAATGTTTGTTTAAAGAAGCATCGTCAGTCTATTGATCCCTACGCGGGATTTCTTTGAGAAATTGCTCAACTCACGTAAGTAAACTTCGAGGCCGTGTTGAGCTTGATCCATGTCTCAAAATTGACAGTCCAGATGGCATCCTTCTTGATCTCCTCCGTATCTCCTTCTTTGTATTTTCAGAGTCTTTGGTATTCGTGCTACTGGATCTTCTGACCATCCTGAATGAGCTACTATGAGTAGATCGACGCGTTAAACTGATTGAACTTTGACTAAAGGCACTTCCCGAAAGAGGTGAAGCTAGTGTAGGTGTGCGAGGTTGGCATGGGAATGGTACAACCGCACCATTCTCAACCTCAGTCTCAGTCACGCTCCCCGTAGATTCTGTTGCTGGGGATTGCCACCATCTCTCGATCACAGGTCCTTTCAAACTGATCAGTCGTACCCGCTCTAATCCACCTCCACCTTCACCCTCGAGGAGTCTCAAACGTTCACGTTCGCGCTCTCTTGCCAAAGCCAACGCTTTCTCGCGTCGTTCACGTTCACGTTCCTTTTCTTTCTGTGCTGCACCAGGCCTTAACCACTTGGGTGCTTTGAACCTTAGCCGCTGTTCAACTTCCTTACCCTTTTTAGCTTTTGAACCTGAAAGAGCTGATTCCAATGCGACTGCTGGACTTGGGGTACGCCGCGGAGGTGAGCGATACATTGTTTCTTCAGAGATGATTTTAGCATATTGGACCTTGGTGACAGTCTCAACTGTTGGCCCCATGTGCTGATCTGATTTCTCAGGGATAACGTCAGGATTAATTGGAGGTGTAGTAGGCATGTCTGACCATCCTTCAGATGAAGTACGAGAAACTCCGGAGGAAGACTGGGTGAATGCCAAGGATGAGTCAGTAGCAGCTGAAGGTGAACGAAGGAGGTTGGATCTCGTAGCTGAGGATGAAGAACAACTAGTCGTATTGGTCAAGTCAGAGGTTACTGTGGAGACGTGAGAGAACCTATTGGACACTGGTATCGGATCGGGAAGGTTATGAGGGTCTTTGGCGCGTATGGTACGTTGAGGGTCAAACTCGGGCGCAGTCCGCAGAGCTAGCGTCAAATCAGACGCAGAGTTCGCGTCAGTTCTGTGAGGTGTCACGTTGGGCTTGTTGAGTGAAAGGACAGCAGGCGCGATGGTGGTGGTGGATGATGAAGGACCGGGCTGGTACATGGTGAGTCGAACCTCGGCAATGCCTGTTCCTGGCTTGAGGGAAAGGTGAACTCTCCGGTCTTCTGATTTAGATAAACCAACCCATTCAACACCGCCCTTTCCAATTTCTTTAGAGCCCGAGGAAGCGGTATCAGGTCCAGCAGCAACAAAGGTATGTGCAGCAATCCATTGTTCCCATTCAGACTCAAACTCGATATTTGGATCGGGTAACTTGCGGGGCATATCAAGAGGTAAAGCACGTCGAGTTGGCAGTAAAACCAATTTTGCGGAGTCATAAGCGTCCTTGAGTCGAGGTGAAAGGGATGTCGAAAGAACAATGTAAAGCGGATTTGAATCATAATCTTCTTCTTCCTCACTCTCTTCTTCTTCCTCTTCTTCTGTAATTTCAGCTTCTGGATCTGTATAATCTACTGAGCCTGAATCATCTTCTTCGTTATAAGTTGGAAAGACGGCCAGCGGGATCAGAGGGGTATTGTCGGCAGGGGTAAGTACAAGAGGCGCAAGAGGTGTTGGTGAGACGGGAGAAGGGGTGTGAGTTGTTGAACCAGGTCTTACGGGCGAAGGACTGGGCTCGACGACTTGAACGGATGGGAGCAGGCGGGGAGAGGCGGGGAATGTAGCGGCCTCGGGACTGGTTGGAGGTGGTGGATGAGACCCCGAGGTGTGCTGCATAAATAGGATAAAGCAGAGTCAGTGATAATGAATCTCGGGAGTTTTGGAATACTGATCTTAGCCAGGCCAAAAAAACAATGAAGAAAAAGCAAGAGATACCGACCAATGGCAATTTAGTCGACACACTCGAGCAAACTTTGACAACTTTGGGCTCAGCGATTTTTTCAGCCGTCTGGAAAGAACGCAACAAAGGCAACATGTCAATATTTTGGATGAAATGTGAAAAGTACGAGACTGAATTCTTACGGGACCGGTATCGAGCGGCCGCACAATTGCTGTCTGATCCTTTCCATCTCCAGGGTGGCCTTTACGACCTGAAATTACTCGAAAAGCAGGTTCAGGAATAATGGCATTGGGAGAAGTCGTGTTAGACTTTGCAAGAGAGACTTTCAAGTCCGTTTTTGATGGCGTCAATGCCTTTTTGAGTTTAAGTTTAGAGAAAGACGCGGTAGGATCAGATGAATGGTTGAGAGCTGATGTAGAGGCGGTGATTGAGTTGGATGTGGGTTGAGTGACAGGGTTGCTTGAAGTAGAGGCAGTTACAGGTTCGGTGACGTTAGTGAGAGTAGTAGACATGAGGCGAGCTTGATGGGCCACAGCTTGCGCAGGTGTGAGACTGTGATTTGAAGGGTCAGGTAGAGAAGTATCAGATGATGATGTTGAAGCAGGATCGATGGACTGAGGGAGAGATGATGATATATTATTGTTTCGTTCAACGGGTGAGGTTTGTGAGGTATGATGTAGTGCAGGTGGTGATGCGGCAAGTGAAAAGGATCGGCGAACTTCTCGAGCGATTTTCTGGGCAGGAGTCATGGTAGAATTGAGAGGTGAATGAGGAGGCTCGTCACGAGGAGAAGGAGAGAGAGGAGATTCGGAGTGTTCGGGAGGTTCATGAGACTGTTGAGGTGTGATCGGAGAAGAATCTGAAGAGATGTTAGGCTTGAGATGATTTGAGGTATGAGTTGAAGGGAATGGCTGAGATGAGATTGCAGTAGAATGTGATAATTTAATAGGAGATGGTAGTGAGCTGAGTTTAGGTTGAGATGAAGATGTGCTGGCTGGGTTCTGCCTAGAGATCTTCGAGGGCTGAGTGAGTTCGAGTTTGTTTGAAGTCCGAGGAAGGGAGTTATTGTTGTTTGTAGTTTGAGGTGAGATTGAAGTTTGATGGTCGGAGAGAGTTGAAGAAGATGATGGGATCATTTGGTCATGAATGGATGAAATCTGAATGGATGAAGTTTGATTTGATGTTTTGGACTGATGAAGTGGTGATATTTGATTTGATAGTTTGGTAGGAGTGAATGAGACCTTGGGAGAAGTTGTAGAGATGAGATTGTTATGGTTATGATTGGTAGTAGTAGTAGTAGTAGTATGACTGATTTGATGATGATGATGATGAATTGAATTAGAATTTGATTGGACATGATGATTTGGATGTTCAAGAGTAGATTTGAGATTTTGACTTGAGAATGGGATTCCAAGGTCAGGAGTTTGTATGCGTGGTGGAGATGGACGATTCAAGTTTTGCTGATTTTGCTGTTGCAGTTGATTTGAAGAAGGTAAAGGTAAAGTTGATTTTGATGGTTTTGATGGATTGGTTGAATGAAAGTTAGTTAACGACATGATGATGATAATGATAATAATGATAGGTGTTGTGGTTTGATTGATTGATTGATTGATTGATGGTGATGGTTATTGTGAAGGTTGAAGGTAAAGGTAAAGGTGATGGATTGATTGGTTTTGAAGGAAATTCGTTTTTGATTGAATTGAATTGATTTAGAAGTCAATTGTCACAATGTGTTGTCAGTTGAGTGATGAAGGAAAGAAGAGAAGAAGAAACAAAAAGAATCAATCCAATCAGTTGCTCGGTAAAAAAAAAGGAATTGATACATAATTTATCTAAAACTTATGTAATCCGAATTGAGTTTTAAATCCGAGACTTGTGTCAGAAACTGTTTAGTGTCTCTCTAATCACACCACCAAGCACAGGTTGAGGTGAATGAAGGTACACATTGCAATCGGGAATTCTTCAAGATACCATTCAAAACAAAATAACAGGATGAAAATATAAGACTCACTCTATCATTGATTAGATACATATCCTTAGATTTTAATGATGAAAGAATCAAGTTTGAATTGGATGATGGGTTTTGGGATGAATTTAATTGATGATGAAGTGAATGGAATTCAGTTTGAAGGTGTCGAGGTGTAATAAGTTGTTCATCAGTCTCTTGATTATCATTTCCATTGGATTCTAATGTGAATTCGTTTGACTTTCTTTCTGAATCTATTTCGATTTGATTCATTTCTATCTTGTGAGTTGATTTTGAACTTCTTCCTATCAAATCATCTTCATTATTACTTACTAAATCTGAAGTATAATAAACTGATGAAGGTGATAGACTTGAATGAATTATAAAAGATCGAACTGGACTAGCACTTGATGATTCATTTACAATGATTTCGTTCTCACTTTTAGATGATTCATTCAAATTGATAGTGATAGGTTCAAGATTGATAGGATGTTGAAGTGGTGTTGTAGTACTGGGAATCATCGTAGTAGCGGACATTGAGTTATTGGTCCTAGCATCACTACTAGTCATAGTGGTAGTATGAGTATTCATTGAGGTTTGTATTCAAAATGAAGGAATCAATTTGAAGCAGATGAAGACGAGAGTCAATCAATTTAGCTAAACCGAGGGTGAGACCAAGTGAATAGAAAGAAAGGATAGACAAATAAAAGGCAAGAAGAATGGGAAAGTGTGGTAATAAGCTGATTGATAGGTAAAGCTCAAATGTGTGATTGTGAATCCAAAAAAGGGGAAGTCGAATCAAGCAGAATGGGAAAAAGTTAAAGGGAACTTGTGAAAGAAGATTCAAAAGCAAAGGGAAAGAATAGAAGAAATCTAAAGAAGGTATGTATTCATACTAGAATTCATTCAGACTTAGTGAGAAGAACTCAATCAAATCAATTGAAGTTGATGTGTAGAATCTCAAAACGCAGGAAATAATACATATGTACCATTCAATTCAGATATCCAAATACATATATGCACTCATTCGGTCAATTGTTTATCATCTCAAGTACACAACACAACATCGGCCTCTCCTTGACTTCACTTCACTTCACCTTATTCTCAAGTTTCTACAAAGAGAAGTTAAAGTGGATCTACGTAACCACCACATCACATTCTTGATTCACAATATCATCGGGTCTCAGAAAAGTTGCACGTGTCATTTTCAAGAAGCAGAAGAGAATTCATCCACAAGACTTATCACTATGATACATACACAACCTCTCATTCCACATTCAGCCATCTTCCGCTGCATATATTAAGTACAACATACATACTACAACATACTCTCCAATCTAATTATGCGGATTCAAACAGAAACAAAATCAAATCAATCACAAGACACATATGTAAAGAAGAGTATGAGAATCCAAGAAGATTGAATTGAAAATGTGTGTGTGTGGGTGTGTGTGGGTGTGTCAAGAAAATTCATTGTTCAAAGAGAAGGAAAATTCATTGTTCATAGAGAAAGAAAATCAAGATGATGATTTGAAGGTATGTTACTAATTCGAGCAGCAATTGGGTTTACAAAAATCATTGAATGAATCCAATGGAATGCTTCAATAATAATATCGTCTTCTTCTAAGGTCAGGTGAAGTGATTGAGATCTCAACCACGGGATCAGTGGTGCCAATGGGTAAACCTGATCCAGTACCAAGGAAACTAGTCTGGTGATGAAGATGATTCGAATTTGTAGTTTGAATTTGATGATGTGATGGGTTGAATTCCGATTCAATTCCAACCTCGGAAGTTGGAATAGTAGATTGATGATTCGGCTGAGGTGGTGAGAATGGATTATGTAATGGTGCCTTATAAGTTGAGATCACTTTCAGTGGGGGGTGTTGTTGTTGTTGTCGTTGTTGAGAATGATAATGATGCGTTTCTTGATTTCTTTCGACCGCTAATCCTTCTTGACCGCCTTGATTTGATGGATAAGTTTCATAATATTTATCTACAATCTCATCTTCTTCAGCATTGAAACCTTGATGACTTAATACTCGATGACCATCATGCGTCTCATCATGATGATAAACTCTTTGAGCCTCTTCAAGATAATGGTTATATCTAATCCTTTCTTCTATTCCAATCTCAGACAAATTAGGTTGTTCTTGATACGATTGATTCGTGTTTTCCTTATCTTTCTGTTGCATCTCAGCTGCTGTGGTAGCTGCAGTCGGATCATCTATCCCTTCTCTTGTTCCCCACCCTGTCACATGAAGTGTCAAAAGCGCATATAGTTTCATCACAGCAAAATAATAACCAAATAATAACCAGACTGGAATATAGATGATGTCTTGTGGTCTTTTGTAAAGGTGTGGTAAGAGTTTCAGTGTTCGAGTGATTAAGAGCCATGCGATATATGAAAAGATTATGTTCCAGGCTGGTAAGTGGAATCCATTGGGGGCGTTACCGGCTGAGGAGCGGATCATGAGATATAAAACTAAACAAGGACCAGCGAGTAAAGTAAATGGACTGTAAAGATACCACAGAATAGAAGAAATTCAATCAGCTCAGAGTCCTCAGTCAGCAAAAGAAAAACTTGAAAGCTAGACTCAACTTGATAATCTTATCTACCATCGTAAATGCAACATAAGGATGAGTCGTCCAAATATGACGTTCCATAAACATACTTCTCATATCAGATCTCCAAGTATTCCTTGTCCACCGTAAGACTTGTTTTAAAAATCTCCAATCAGGTTTCATAGTACTTTGTAATTCAGCTTCTTTACAACATTGAGCATAAGTTTTCCATCCATGACTTACCATCCAACGAGTCAAAAACTTATCATCACCTGAATTTAAATGATACTTTCCTCTCCAGAAATCATGAGTGAATCCATCTAAAAACTTAGGATCTTTCAAAATCATCGTCCGATACGCTGCTGTTCTACCTGATAAACATGGAATCCCTCCGTCTATGTGAGTCGAGGCTGAGATCTCAATGTTACGAATCGTTAATCTGAAGGCTGCTAGTGTTTCCCATACGGTGAGTTTTCCAGATGGGTTACAAGGTTTGACGACTTGAGAAGTTCCAACCCCTCCGATGGATTGATCTTCAAAACAAGCTAAAACAGATGCTAGTAAAGTCTTAGGCCAAAGTGCATCATCATCCGCAAACACAATCAGATCGGTTCTTGTTTCTTGAATGCCTGCTGCCATTTGTAATCGTTTGTTGGCTTTAGGTACAGTGATCACTCTGATTCTTCCTTTCTTTGGGTTCTCAATCGGATCATTATTTGATGATGATGGCATTCTATTGGTTGATTCATTGAGTGGAACTGTATGAGGAAATGCGTCGCGTAATTCGGGATCGAGTGGGGGTCCATCTACTTCGATGGCTAGTTTTTCTAAAGCAGCTGCTACTGAGGTTTCAGTGACGATAATAATTTCTCGGGGATTATTTGCAAGCCATGATCGCGCTGCATCAGCGAACGAATCATCCGCGTCGATGGTAGGTACGATGATCTGACCAAAAACAACCGGTCAAACAAGATGAGCTCAGCGGTTCTTCAACCCGCATTCTCGAAAGAATCTTACAGTCACGTCTTCTTCTGCCAGATACGTTGGATCATCGGGGATCGGGATTGGTTGGTAACATATACTGGCGAGGATTCGAATGATATACCATAGGTATCTATAACATCCAATCAATCCAAGTGGAATGACTACAATCGTACGTCAGTTTCAATAATGCAAGTTAGATCAAGAGACCAGTTTTGATTCTCATTGAGGCTTACACACCGGAAGTTGATCAGAGGTCAAATAGAGCATTTTGAGATAGGTGGGCAAGGCTTGTCTGTTGTAAAGGAGACCAAGAAGTGAAAAAAATGATCTTTCTTGTTGATGTTCAAAGTTGAGTTGATCTTGTTGAGAGAAGTTTTTTGCTTCAAAGCTGAAGCAGACACTCACGCGACAAAGTGTTCAAGCGCGTATCATGATCAACCCTTTCTGGCAGGGCATGGGCCATTCAATTTCAGGCACAGGGCTTAAAATTTTGTGCTTATCGATCTTCCCACTGCGATCTCAAAGACAAGGTATGAAGCATCAAAACTTCGAAGCATCTCTTCTGCCTGAGTCGTGTTTTCTTGATTTGAAACCCATGAGCAAAGTCAACATCTATCAAAGGATTAGACCACCTAAAACTAATAGTTGAGGGTTCGTCTTGTTTTTAAAGACTTCAAGGATGTGCGCGCCGTATCAATTGTTTTATGCAAAGAAACCAATTGATTATATAAGAGCTCCATCGCGTAAATATTCGTGATATATAGCCACGATGGAGTGTATGGAAGATATCACGATAAGTGCACCTAACCTTGTCGTGACGCTCATGTAGGTATCCAAACTAGATCACTTGACTGACTTTGGTAGAGTAACATGTGTGAAAGGAGAAATTAATGGTGATTAAAGAAGTGAGAGGAAAAGGGAAGGGTGAGGTTGCAAACTTATAAACTAATTCCCTCACTGAGCTAGTCATAAAGTTTGGTGAGGTTGTATGAATTGAAAGAACTTGAATCACTGTCAGATTACCACCTCACCACTAACCTCATCTCTGCCAATCATAGTAAACAGAACGATAAGCACTCCTCCACATAGCACAGCAAGCACAGCATTAATCTCAGAAATATTCAAAATGATTACATAACCACTGTGAGTCTAAGCCATTACTTATTTTTCACGACGGATCAATGTCGTCTTCAAAGAGATGCGATAAGGAGATATGAAGTGAATTCTGAATTTTAGACTTCTTGACTGAGAACCAGCTTCAAGCTAGTTCTTTATTCGAGCTCACGATATACATCAGCGATTGTATCAATTCAGCTAGAGCTGAAAACTCTCTCTTATCACGTGGTTTACAAACAGCCGTAAGGACCCTTGAACTTCTCAACACAGGACTTGATAATCGCCATATACGACGTGTCCAAGCTTTTGACCGAAGAAGCAAACATGATTCATTCGCATTGCCGCATTCAAAAAGTTGTATTTCGAATGACCACTAGTTCATAAACCGATTTGTAACTACCACTTGCACCAATAGATATCAATTCATCTCCAGAGGTATGTACTGTGTATGTGTACTTTGTTCTGATGTTTGAGGTTCAGATGAATAAAATGGCGACCTCACATACTTATACAAATCCTAAATCATGTAATGAGTTCAAGTTTGATCAGTCACATGTCACATAGCATAGATCAGAATGATCTTGTTTTGAGCGTGGCTGACCTTTTTGGTGAGCATTCCGACCAGTACACCATGTGATGTGAAGATCGTATTCTTCAATCCCTACATTTTTGGAATTCCGAAAGGAGCATCAGCAACTAGTCCAAGAACCAAGCCTACGTATCGAGTTTAACAACATGGGTCTCACCAGTCTTTGGAAATATTGTAAAACTGTTTCCACAGGTGTGTCAAGCTCCAGAGTCAGAGGTGCCTATGTTACTCATCGTCAACTTCAGTCTACACAATCGTAATCATATACCAATTACCTACCTCGTCAACCCATTTGTTAAGGTCAATAGAGTGTTCAGCCGGATCAGGCCTCTGATTGGCTTCATTGGTTGACGCTGATGGGTCTGATGAAAGGCCAGGTTGTCTGTAGCAAGGCTCAGCGCGAGAAAAGAAATGACACGGTGTTGCTCCAGGCCAATCGGAGCGCGCTTGTTCTGAATCAAGATGAAGAGAGCAAATTCAGTTAGTATTTATACATATAGCGGAAATGCAACGTATCAAAGGCACATGTAAATCTGAGATAGGATGCGACAAAGTGTCTTGCAGTCTTTGATTTGAAGTTCCGCAAGAGTCACATCATATCTTGTCGGGCTAGTCGATGATGAGAACGTGAAAGAAACCACCTACTCAAGGCAAATTTGAGCTCGTTGCTCGGGATGTAACCCATCAAGAGGTTATGGTCATGGTCAGAAACGATTGGATATCCTTTGTAAGCATGTCTTCTTGCTTTTTCCTCTAAAGAATTATTGAACCCCAAGAAACACAGAGCATCAACAAGTGCGCGAGCTAAGCAATCGGTTTGAGGCACATACCCAAGGTGTCCAACGTCCAACCGTTTGCTGGCAAGCTAACTATTTCAGTCACCATAATGTCTTTTGCGTTCAGGTCTACGCGGCTAAAACTATCTTTAGGACTTAAGTAAGGGTACCCTCTGAAGTTAATCCATGCTAAAAGACAGCCGGAACATTGGTGTGCGTCAGTCAAATAAAAAGCTACAGTCGTCAAGATTGTAAATTGTCACTCTACCTTCGTATATACCATCCACTGAGAAGTAATCAGCAGTGAACTTTGATATCATGACTGCCATCATGATCTGAAGTACTAGCTCTACGGCGCCCGTTAATTCAAAAATGATGACCACCAAGCTGATTGTCATGCGGGTCAGTCCTCCAACCGCAGACGCAGCGCCGATAACAGCGTACACTTGTGGAGCTGTAACACCCCAATTTGTTGCGTCAAAATCAGTGAGGAGATCTTTGTGGCAATCGTAGTCATTAGCTCGGGGGTGAGTCCAGTCACGCACATATACAAGCCCCTTCTGGCGGACAGGCGCCAAACAACCAAAAGCGCGGATAATTTTGCTGCCATGCGTTCATGAAGATCCCAACAGCACGACCAAAACAAGCCCCAATACCAATGGCTGGAAGAAAAATTCCGGAAGGAAGTTGGATTCCAAACGTTACCGCTGTGATGGCTGAGCGGGAGAGAGCGCAGATTACCAACATGATCATGGTCAATATCACATGATTTGAACTATATAACAAGATGTTAGATGGGCGATAAGTTTCCAGGTTGATCAAAAAGCATGAAGTGGCTAGTATGAATAAAAACTCAACTCGCACAATCCGAACGGGTCAGCGGGTCTCTTAGCACAGTCTTGAAACAGGGCTTCTACAAGTTGCGAAGTGGGAACCCTAAATATCATCGTAGATTGAACATAGATCCCCACAAGTGCATCAGCCATCAATAGCGCTCCGGCAAATGAAGATGTATATACCTCGTGAATGTCAAGAGATATGATAACAAAGAGGTAAAGGTGGCCACCCCTAGCACTTCAAAGATCGGATGATGCACAAGCGCCGAAGACCGTCTAATCTTTGCATATTCAATGTTGCTGGTGTGATAGAACGATTATCGTGAGCAGGATGGGGGGTCCAAAGAATATTCTGTAAGACTGCTTACACGCGAATGAACGCTGCTCCAAATAGGCCACCACAGAGACCCAAGAACACCCATGGTACGAGCTCAAATGCTCTCCAAACTTGACCTTCACTCTGTACTTGAAACAAGACCAATTTCCCCGACTTGAAGGGGTCAAAATACTGTAAGGTCATCGTGGCGACCACTGCACACACGAAAGCTCGCCAAAGTGTAGCCTGTGGTAGAGCGGAGAGTGACAGCTCCTCTTTTTGGATGAAATGAAGATCCGAAGCCAAATTTTTGATTGTAAGGATAACAGAGTATTCGTCAGGTAGGCTTTGTCCAATTGAGCACCACGATTGAGATATATTGGAAACGTAAGACATCCATACCTAGTACAAACAAGACACCACCAAGCGGAGCACCGAAAGCGACACTGACACCGGCGGCTGCAGCGGCAGACAGCATCTCACGCTTCCTGGCTGAAGAAATACAAGCAGAGTACGCTCCAAGGGTCACAAAACAAAGTAATACGGATTGATAAATTCATTCGATGGAATCCACAAACCTTCGTTATCTCTAAAGACTCGGAACGGTTTTATGATTAAATTGCCTACGCAGCATGCCACATGTACCAATGGGCCTTCCTTGCCTAATGATAGCCCCGAAGCGACGGCAAAGGCCTGGTAGAATTGATATCTTGAGATTTCTTCATACGAGAGACGCCCACAGGAAGTCTGACTTACCAGACCGATGGCCTTGATGATAAGAGTCCAAGCGCTCAGATAATGTCTGAAAATATATCCCGATAAAATTACCTTGATTTCTGGGCTGAAGCATTTTTGTGTTTCATTCAAAGTTCAACATACTAGTAAATTCAGGTGACGCCAAGCGCGACTGGATTCGAGACTTACATCCCGGTATGGAAAGCAAATGGCGCAAAACTTCGCACGAGGATTGCCGCCGCACCAGCAAAGCTAACCTATACATTTTCATAAAAGTGGAAACGAAGTCCCGGTGCATTAGTTCACATAAATTTCTACACCTTGAGAATGATAAGAATAATTTTCCATCCCTTGCAACACATGTCACAAATTTCAACGGAGAACGTCACATGAGAATCATAGCTTACGGATCCGGCAATGTACATCACATATTGTAAGAAAGCTGACACAGGGCCTTGACTTAGTTTAAAGACAGTGGGCCATGTCTCCCATTCATGACACTCTTCGTGGGCTTTGGAGGGCGAAGAGCATGTTTTCGAAAACCAGCAGAAAGAATACGTTTCACTTCAGAATTGGCGATACGGCAAACACAAGACATATGAGACAAATGCATTGCATCAAGAAGAGAGCAAAGGAACCATGAACTTATGATGATGATAGCCGATGCACGGACCTGACCGGCTGGCTTGCAAGTAGTCATAACATATCTGCACTCACGCTCAAGTCCTGAACAACAACTATTCTTGTTTAGATAAAAAGCATAACCGCATCGACCCATCCGAAGATCATTGAGCCAACCAGCTAGCACATCCAAACAGCCGGCCACGAGTCCAACAGCGACACCAATGGATATCACGATTATCCAAGGAACGCTAGTCTCGACGAGTTGTGTGAGAAGACCTCCGAGTCCAGTACGCGTGCCAATCGCCTCGAGTCGTGCGCGTTCCTTGCGATCCTCGTATGCCCAATCGATCGCAGTGCGATCTTGGTAGCTTTGAGCCACCCTTTCTCCAGCTGCTGGTCGACGGGCCAAATCGTATATCCATCCTGAGGTTTCATCTTGAGGGATTGAGCGAACTGAGCCAAACAAGCGCCGGCCAAGGGTTGAACGACCGATCGAGTCCACACGTAGCAGGGAAGTAAAGAGTGAATTTAGGTTTGAATTCGAATTTGAGTTTGATAAAAATGCTGGTGAACGAGGCGAAGGAGGATAGCTAGCGGAAACTGGTGAGGAGCTCGACGAAGTGGTTATTGATTCCAAGCGGTTTCGAGACCTAGTAGGGGATGACGTAGCCATTGGAACTCGAAAGTTATGAAGTGGCGTATTTGCGTTGTGCAACAAGTTCACACACAAGATTTGGGAAGTCCGATGACCAAGAGCAATGAGCTCGATATGGTGCGGCGCTGCATACACTGTGCGGGCACTTATTCCCCGCCGCATAAAACACCGCTCCAAAGCCAGATTTGAAATTGGGCCAGGCTGACAGTGACACACTCTGATGAACTCTGACTCTCCGATCAACTTGATACAATCCTCTCATGGGATTGTTGAATCATGAAAGTGATACTCACTACAATAACAAGTGAAGCTTGAAACAAAATGTGGAGGTGACGATATCAACAACAAGCTACCGGAGAGCTTTCGAGGAATCGAGATTGTCGAGAAAACTGCTCAAAAAACCTTTATTTGCTCAGCATTTGATCTTACTGTGGCACGTTCGTCATACATACATATATTCGCTGGTACATCAACGATCGACAAATCGATTATCCAGTGAGCCTCTCGCAATCACTCGTCGGAAACGGTTCCAGTCAGCATGCATCTTGCCACCAAACACACTCACGAAAGCAAGCCGAGTCGTCGCTGGCAATGATGATTGTATGAATGTACATAGTATCATCTACATGATACTCGGTGATAATCGTGAGGATGGGTCCCGCGATTTGTCAATCCTTGATTCAACTTTGAGAAATATAATTGGAACGGTGGCGGCAATTTATCTGCGGATTTGAATCAGCTATTCAGAAGCCATTCCCGGCACACCTAGATTACCTCTCGGCATTCATGGCTCCGCGCCCCTTCGGCTCAGCCTGTGATTTCCCCATCATATAAAGGTCTTCGAAGTTCGGTAGGTCTCGTGGAGCGGATATAGTACACATAGCTAGTTTGACGCTTCACGTAGTCCTTGAACGTGATACCTCATAATCCTTACAACTTCACGGCTCATCAGCATCATGAGAGCAACTCATTTGTATCTGATATCTTTACTATCACAGATAGTACCGCTCTATGTTTCAACTACAGTGGAAGAGCCAACCGTCAACCTTACCTCTCGGTTGATTCTGTCCCTAAATCCTGATGAATCAGTTGAGTAGAAAACTATTTACTTGGACGCTCATGCGCACAAAACTACTAATGACAATGTGGTGATTTAAAATCTTGTCGCCCAGCCGTCACTTCAAGCGTTCGAAAATCACTTGAATGAAGAGGGCATTGCTCACACCATTCTTCAAGATCTAACATTTGTACCGGATATTTATTTTGGAGTATCAATCGAACTTCAGAAGCCAGAGGACCTGCAAAGACTGGAGGCATCCTCACATGTTCGAGTATGTCAAACTGTGTCTTCCAGATTTGTATCCATTCCGTTATTCCTGATTTTTTTCGCCCTGTGTGCCAAAGTAGCGCATTAGCCCTGTCTTGAAGGTCCACCCGCCTGTTCTGGTAAAGCAAGAACCTGCAAGACCATTTGTACCAGGGGCTCTCCCGAGTTATCCACCTCACTTACAGACAAATGTCACTCAATTGCATCAAATGGGAATTTATGGGCACGGTGTCAAAGTCGCGGTGAGTATGCTATATTCTACATTCACCGTATCTCTAATTTGGCAAATCACTCTTCAGAATCAGTTCTGATATTGTACGTCCTGCACAGTTTTTGGATACTGGAGTAGATTGTTCTCATCCCGCCCTGGGAGGAGGGTTCGGACCGGGCTTCAAGATTGGATTTGGATATGACTTTGTAGGAGATAACTTCACCGGGAACAATAAACCACAGGCTGATCCAAATCCTTGCAGTACTTGTGAGGTGAGTTGCGCACTCGTCTTTGATTGTTGAATTGAGCTAAATTGTGCATCTAATAAACAGGACCATGCAACACACGTTGCCGGTATCATTGCAGCAAACAATGTTGGTGGGGGGTTCGATGGGGCAGCACCTAACGTTACTTTGGGAGCATATCGTTAGTTCCCATCATTTTCAAGTCGTGATGTTGTCACCAATCTTATAAGCTTTGTATGAAAACTTTCTGTTTGAAATTCTCTTAGGAAGTAAGCCGTCCATGTTTCAAGTGTTACAAGGGCTCTACCTTACCTCGTCTTTTTCATGATTAGTCTTCTCGTGCAATCAACTGGCTCCGACCCCCGACGACATCCTCTTGGCGGCGCTCTTAAGAGCTCATAAAGATGGAGGTAATTGCTTTGACACCAGGCTCTACCTAATCTTGTCTTGAACGCATGTAAACGTGTCTTGTCTTCTATCAGTGGACATCATCTCCGCGTCTCTTGGCTTGGTACAAGGATGGTCTGAAGGAACCCCGTTACTGGATACCATCAACAATCTGGTCGAGAATAAAGGCGCTACAATCATCTTCTCAGCCGGGAATTCGGGTGATGTGTGTCTTGTCCGATCACAAGAGTTCTTTCTAGTTGTACACTTATAGTTACCATGACACAGGAGGGCCTCTTTTTTGCCCAAGGACCTGCATCGGCCAGAATGACCATTTCGGTTGCAACAGTCGAGTCAGCTGGTGCCGCCTCGGAGTACTTAGAGACCTCTACAGGCCGCCAGATCCTCTATTATGCACCGCGTTCATTGGCTGAATTCACAAGGAAGTGTCCAATCTATGCCACAGCAAATTTGACCGACGTGATGGCCGATGCATGTGATCCACTTCCTTCTTCGACCCCAAATTTGACAGACTACGTAGTACTCATCAAAAGAGGGTTTGTCTTTACTTTGCTCACTGTACTCAAACTTCAACTGAAGATATGAAACTCCTTCCTCCACTCCTTTTATCTTCAGCATCTGCAATCTTGAAATTAAAGTAGAGAATGCCCAAAAAAAGGGATCAGACAAAATATTGATTTACATGGTTAGCTGTTTCAGACTTTCAATACATTACTGAACCATGGTGTTATCAGTCATTGTTAATCAACATTGTTCACCTTTTCAGAACTCAACTGAAACGCTTTACCTCGACTCTGACCCCGAACACGTCCGTTTGGCAGCCCTGAGCCATGCAGATGGGGAAT
>MWRL01026054.1:0-11572 GCA_002157085.1 Melampsora occidentalis | reverse complement strand
ATTCAAATCCTAATATTCTCACTCAGTCTTCTTCCCACAATCATCATCACTCTCATCGAATATTCAAACTTCTGGTTTTACTTGGGTTCTACAAGTAATTATTGTCTTGAAGTGGGGTTCTTTGCAGATATCCGGTCCGGCATTTTACGCTTCTCAGCACTAGCGGCTATACTACTCAACAGATAGTGGTTGGGGCTCAGGCTGAGAATCAGGAAGTTCCATCACCACTCTGAAATTATCAATACCATTTCAAGGAATCTCTGATTCCTGATCAGATGAGACAGTATGTAAATCAGTAGCAGCAGTCTATGAGGAAGATGGTATCCAGAGAGATTTATTTGTATGATATAGTGACATGTGGAAAAAAAACTTCCTAATGATGCATGGAGAAAGAGAGTTTTGTGTAAAGGCAAGAACTGATATAGAGTTGGATGTTACATTATGTGGTTTGGATCAAAGTTTAGTGATAAAAGTTGTGGGTCAAAAGAAACATAAGTACACATCATTCACACTTGTTTTGTAATACACTAGATAAGACATACATAGTAGAAATGATGGCTAGTAATTTTCCAACACCATCATTCTTGTGTAGTATATACACTTTCAAACTACAAGGTTTTTGCAGATTATAACAATTATAACCCCACACAGCTCTACTTATTTGATATTCATTCACCCTGGTCACCTCCTGTCATACTTTGCTTCCTTCATCCAAACTTTCCAAAGAAAATTTGTCTTTACAAACTCATCAACCAATCTTAGGAAATGAATTCCTATCCTCTTATGAGATATCAGTTTTGACTTGTGTTGGGTTGACAAAACCAAGTTGAAGATTTTGAAGCATGACTTGCTTTATACTTTGAAATGTTTTGATCAGACTTAAGAAGTAGGAGGATCAGTCCAAACAACCTAAAAAACAACCAACAAGACCAAATCAATGAACAATAAAATGTCAAGAAGAAGCAAAAATGCACTAACTACTTTCATAGGTTCATGCTTCAAAGGATCAGGATTCTGAACTAATTGTACACTAAAAGTATTCAGACATTTAAACAAACTTTCTAATTCTTTTAATTCAATCATACTACCTTTTAAGATTTCTTGAGATTTTTTCTCGTACAGTGGAGAAGTTATTGGAATCGATTTTCGTAAGTCTAGTAATTCACATATTGTTGAAATCGTCAATCTATTGGGTGGTAACTGGTTCTGGCTCTGTGTGGTTGATGAGCTTGGGATTGGTCCGGGGTTGGTGGAAAGTGTATCGGAAACTTCTCTATTTCTGAGAATTTTTAACATTTCATCATTCTGAAAACAAAAAGAAAACAAATTAGTTATAAATATTCCATTAGGATGAGTGATCGGGTTTTTGGAATTAGATACTGAACTTTTTGAAAATGTGTGAATAGTTTGGGAACTTCTACCGGGCCTAATTTTCTTAACATTTGATCTAGATTTGGATCCATTCCATCTTGAAGAATTTCTATAAAACAAAAACCAATCCATGAGCTATATATCACTCGACTGAAAGAGAAAGTTTGTGTATCTAACCTGATGATTTTGTAAAACTTGGAGTTGATCGAGGTGTTTTTGTTGATGGGTTGGGTTTGATTGAGATTGGTTTGATTGAAGGTTTGGATTTCGAGATTGACCCTCCCATTGGAATGACTTTTGATAATTTGATTGTCTTGTTGAGATTGAGCTGATGAAGGTTTTGAGGATGCCAGACGAATGGTCGATCGATGTCGACTGACTCTGATCATGAAATATCATGCTTTTAACCTGTGTATACCCATAGACTTAGAGCAATAGTCAAGCATTTCACATGCCTCTCACAAAGATAACACACATCCGCGCATACATCCAGATATGTAATTTCCGAATTTTTTTCTTGACCGTCAGCTCAGCAACGCTTTAACCAAAAAACCCCACATTTTCAGAAGAACGACAACAGCCAGAAAACAACACAACATGGAACAAAAAGTAATCGGTGTTCTTGGTGAGCTATATTTCATCATTTCTTAACTCGAACTATACTAATTTGAATGGAAAATCTAAAATCGAAATTAAAATCAAAAAAGGCGGAGGTCAATTAGGTAGAATGATGGCACAAGCAGCATCAAAACTGTCAATCCCATTAATCACCTTGGATTCAAAAAACTCACCAGCATCACAAGTTATCAACCCAGCTACATCACATCCCAATCTAGAACCAATCTTAGATCATCAAATCGGTTCATTCAATAACCCAAATGATATTTTGACATTTAGTAAATCAGTTGATATCTTAACCATTGAAATCGAACATGTCAATGTTGAAATTTTGAAAACTTTACAAAACGACCTTCAAGGTGGTAGATCTAAAAAAGGTTTAAAAGTTTATCCTTCACCTGAAGTAATTGAAATTATACAAGATAAATTCAAACAAAAAGAATTTCTAAGTCAAAATCAAATCCCAGTTTCAGATTTCGAAAGAATAGAAGAAAGTCAAGAAATAGAAAAAGTTAAAGAAAGTGTTTTAAGAGTTGGTCAAAAATTAGGGTATCCATTAATGCTTAAAAGCAGATTATTCGCTTATGATGGTAGAGGTAATTATTTATTAAAATCTCCTGAAGAAATTTCAGTAGCTATTCAATCTCTTACTCCTCCTATTACAAAAGAGAATCTTAATCCAATCATCAAACTTTATGCGGAAAGATTTGCTCCATTTGAATGTGAAATCGCAGTTATGGTCATCAAAGCTCCTCCAAGTTCTTCAGAAAAAGATCCTCAAATTCGTTCTTATCCTCCGGTACAAACTGTTCATCGTGATAATATTTGTCATACGGTTTATAGTCCACTTCGAAAAGGGACCAAAGAAAGCTCGAAAAAATCAATCGAAGTAGCTGAGAAAGCTATTGCTTCATTAGGAGCAGGTGCAGTGGGTGTTTTTGCAGTAGAAATGTTTTTAATGCCTAATGGTACGTATCTCTCACAATCGCGAATAATTTGTTTTATTGACAATTTTTCATTTCTTTTAAACAGGTGAAATCTTAGTGAATGAAATCGCACCCAGACCACATAATTCGTATCATCACACATTAAGTTCAACCACCATCGATCAATTCACAGCCCATCTCTTATCAATCACATCAAAACCATTACCAGACCCCACCTCATTCGAATTAAAAGTACCATCAACAGCCATGGTGAATATCTTAGGTCATTCAGATGGAGAATTAGGTATCAAAGAAATCCAAGAATCAATTGAAAGAATCCAACGAATCTCAGGTATCAGTGTCGAACTTTATGGAAAGTTTGGATGTAGAAAAGGACGTAAGATGGGACATATCAATATAGTTGGACAATCAGATTCAGAAGTAAGAATCAAAGTAGAAACCGTTTTAGGATTACTTCCAAGCAACCAAACCGAAAAAGAAGAAATTACGAAAGTTTTGACTGGCTTTTCGGATCTAAATCCATTGGTTTCAATCATAATGGGATCAGATTCAGATTTACCAACCATGATCGAAGCCTCAAGAATCCTCTCAAACCCAATCTTTTCAATCCCTCATGAATTAACCATCGTTTCAGCTCATCGAACTCCTCAAAGAATGGTCGAATTCGCCAGATCTGCATCACATAGAGGCGTCAAATTAATCATAGCAGGAGCAGGAGGAGCAGCTCATTTACCAGGTATGGTAGCAGCCTTGACACCCTTACCAGTCATAGGTGTTCCAATCAAAGGTAAAACTTTGGATGGAGTCGATTCGCTTTACTCTATCCTTCAGATGCCTCGTGGAATCCCGGTGGCAACTGTGGCAATTGGTAATTCTACTAATGCAGCACTCTTGGCGGTTAGAATCCTTTCGGTTGGAATTCCGAATTTGTTGGGTAAAATGGAAAGTTATATGATGTCGATGGAAACTGAAGTTTTAGGAAAAGTTGAAAAAATTAAACAAGTGGGTTGGGAAGATTATTAAGGATGTTCTTTACGCGTTTGTTGTATGTTTGGTTGAAGAAGAGGTTCAGGTGCTTGCTTCCTTTGGTATACTTTTCTTCAGTTGGAATTTATGTGATTTGTTTTTTTCTTCTTGCATCTAAGGAAGGTAGTTGGTACAGGGATTGATTGTGTAGATAGATTTTAGGTTGAGGCTCTTTTGGAAAGTCATTGATACCAAAATATGGCAAAGACATCACGATTTGCAAGAATTTGCATTTATGTGGGTTTCAGAAGATGAATGTATGGTCGGCAATAGGAAGGAGATGAAAACATCAAACGAGTGCCATGGATTGCAGAGCAGGTTGTACAAAGTTGCTATGATGCCATTGATCACATGTCACATTCATGATTGGGAAATGAAAGTTTTGCTCAAGGTCTCAATGAGATCACATCAGGTTTTATTGGGGTCAATGAGTTTGTATTCCTAAGTTAGTTTGATCACCTGACGGTGACATTGGTCATTGGCAATGGTGGCGACACCACACTCTTAGTGAGATTGAATAATGACCATCTGAAAATACCCAAAAGGTTTGATCATTTTCGATGCGATTACAAGATTACATTGTAGAAAGAAGTTGCAAAATAAAACAAGTGATGAAGAATTGAAAAGCTAGAAATGGATGAAAAGCAGCAGTCATGCACCGAAACCGTAAAGTGTTCGACCTTGTCGTTTAAGAGCATATACAACATCAAGAGATGTGACAGTTTTCCG
Source organism: Melampsora occidentalis (assembly GCA_002157085.1). NCBI lineage: Eukaryota > Fungi > Basidiomycota > Pucciniomycetes > Pucciniales > Melampsoraceae > Melampsora > Melampsora occidentalis. The sequence goes on along the minus strand of MWRL01026054.1, from coordinate 6,881 downwards.
TTTGGCGTGTCTAAAGAAGCAGCAGAACAAGATGAGTCGTTGGTACATGGGCATAGAGAGGCAATGAGGTTGAAGACTTACTCGGTGTATGTTACTGAGTCCCGGATAACATTTTCAAGGAAGATCTAATGATCACAAAGTCAATCAGTATGAGGAGTTCGAAGGAGAAAGGGTAAGTCATACTCACTTTGAGAACACCCCTTGTTTCTTCGTAGATGAGACCAGAAATACGTTTCACACCACCTCTTCGTGCTAATCTTCGAATTGCAGGTTTAGTGATACCTTGGATGTTGTCTCGCAAGATCTTTCGATGACCTGTTTGATGGATGAAGTGGAGAAGAAATGAGTAAAAGCGTGAAAGTTATATTGGATGGTAAGACAAGAACGTACGTTTGGCACCACCCTTGCCGAGACCTTTACCACCGCTTTTTCCTCGTCCAGACATGTTTGTTTATGAGGTTTGTTTGAGGGGAAGGTTTGAAGAGTTGGGTATATGAGTGAGATGGAAGTGCAAGTAATGGGTGACTTGATTGGCTTGGTTGTGGGATGAAGGATATGCCCCAGAGGAAAGGGAAGGGGGTTTATATAGTGAAAAGGACTTAATGATGAGTTCCAACCTGTTACAACCTGTGCCAACAATTGAACTTCGCGGTTGCTAAGCAACGGTCCGAGTCGCAAGCCTACCGCGACTCGCGAAATGAAAGTGTCTGATTGGTCGACACGTGAAAAAGTCTTGATTAACCTTATCGCAGGCCTGTATTTGACCCTCGCGGTCGCGTCCGCGTCACGCGCGTCAACTTGACGCGTCTTGAATTTGACTTTGACGAACTTCCGATTATTTCTTTACCTCAGCAGAAGTGTAACACAAGGGTATAAAACACCTTCTGTGACCGCATCAACCTTCTTCCTCTCATCACACACTCATTCAGCAAGCAAGTCAGCTCCTACATACACAGTCACTTCTTTTATCCACAACTCAACCTTCCTCACTCAACTCCTTCGTCAATCAACAATGGCTCGTACTAAACAAACCGCCCGCAAGAGCACCGGAGGAAAAGCCCCTCGTAAACAACTTGCTGCCAAAGCCGCCCGAAAGTCTGCTCCTGCTACCGGTGGTGTTAAGAAACCTCACCGATACCGGTAAGTTTTTTGTCCTTTTGAGTTCCAACCTTCTTCACACTTGGCTCATTTGTTTTTTTCGATTAGTCCTGGTACCGTTGCTTTAAGAGAAATCCGACGATACCAAAAATCAACCGAACTCTTGATCAGGAAACTTCCGTAAGCCTTAACATCGAAACCTACAAAGTATTCAACCCAAGCCAATCTGACCTTGTTCATCATGCCTTCTTACAGTTTCCAACGACTAGTCAGAGAAATCGCTCAAGACTTTAAAACTGATCTAAGATTTCAATCTTCAGCCGTAATGGCACTTCAAGAATCAGCTGAAGCATATTTAGTTGGGTAAGTCAAAACATCTTCGATCTACATAAAACCATTCTTTTCAATCAGATTGACTTACACATCCGATTTTTTTTGATTATTATAGACTTTTTGAAGACACTAATCTTGCAGCAATTCATGCTAAGAGAGTAACAATCCAACCTAAAGACATCCAACTTGCAAGAAGACTTCGTGGTGAACGATCATGATCGATCGGCTTGCATAACCTTTTTCTTTCTTTGTATTATTGCCTACTTTTGCTGTGAATTTGTAATGCCAAAACGATTTAGTGATTCCTTTTGCTCTTTCAGCTCTTGCGTTCCCTTTTCTCGCATCCCTTGCTACAGTACTAGCTGTCTAGCCTGAGCTCCCGAGTAGCAAGTCCTAGTACATACACTGACCCAGTACATCACAAAGCCAAATCAGTCATCCTTCAATGGTTCAAGCCAACATCCCCATGTATGACGATCCTGATGACTGGGTGTCAGCAGTCACCGAACTTGGCTGCGTCCCTATCCCCTGGTTCTTGCAAACTTTACAAAGTCCATCGCTCCTCGCGATGCTTCGAGCGAGGGATTTACCGCTAAAAGAAAAAAGTTGGCCTGAGAAGTAGGCTGTATAGGGCTCAAAATCTTTACATCAGTTTACCATTTTTTTTCTTAATGATTGGAGCTCGATGGCAAATGAAAGGAGGATGGCAAAGGGCCATTACATACACTACAATTTCAAGCTCCTCCAAAACTTGTCTGGAACTCCCGCCACTGGCGAATAAAATATGTGTTGTTTTCACTTTTTCTGTGCAATGTAAGTTTGGTATTTCCCAAAAATCGGGGGAAAAGTCCAATCATCACTACCGCAACAGGAGATGCTCTGAAAGAGATACGGAGGAGGTTGCAATTGTGAGATATGTAATCGGATCATGCCGTTATCTTTTCCATTTGGCTCAAGGAGCATTTATTGAGAGAGAAAAAAGCAAACAAATGTAGAGATGTTGAGCCCAATACAGGCTACTTCTCAGGCCATGTTTTTCTTTTTAGCGGCAAGTCCCTTGCTTGAAGCCTTGCGAGGAGCAATGGACTTTGTTAAGTTTGTGGTCCTTGAGTCTCCGTTGTCATGATAAGAAGACGAGCAATCATGATATCAGTGTAGGATTATCCAGTGCTTTTAATTCTTTTCGACATCATCACATTCATCATATCCTCCTATCAGTCCCGGTAACCGCTGCTTTCATGAAAGATCAGACAAGACGCAGAAATTAGAAGCACTCTTCATTAGCAAATGGTCAATGTTTGATTGCCCGACATCATTCATTCTCATCTGCAATCAGTCAACTTGAAGATTGTTGACCTGCACGATATTAGACTTTGTCATGCGTCAACAATCAGATGTTGCCTGATGTTAACTGATGACTGTCAATCAACCTCATTACCAGCAGATTATGTCCTCTTAGTTGAATTCTTGCTGGTTTATATGAGATGATGTTGCATGGGGTGCTAATCAGATATGCCAGATCCAAGATGGATAACGTCACCTTGAACGAGCAACTTTAAATGACTGATGTAGAGCTTTTAGCCCCACAAGGGTTATACAGAGCGTAAAGGGTGAAATCTGCTATAGAAATAAATAGTAGAAGGCGTCTAAAAGAATGCCCTTGATAAAACAATCAACAAAAGATCTTTTTTGACTGATTAAAAGACTTAAATAATGGGTGTAGTACACACACAAAGTGAAAAACTTGATGAACTAAAGAAAAACTACTGATTTTAATTAGGTGCAACACCTCAAGAGTGTTATTCCCTTTAGATTCTCAAAAGATAAAAAGAAAAATAAGTCTTAATAGACTATAACAAACACAACACTAAAGTAAATCTCTCCTTTATTTAAAGGGGGCAGATTTAAGTGACCTGGTATAGTGGGAACCGTCAAGAGCCAATTAATCGGGTATTTGATCAAAAAAGATTGCTGAGTCCACAACCCTCACTCAATTCACAAACCAGGATATTTTTGGGGTCCTCTCATTCAGACCTATTCAAAAATATCCTCAGAAGACTCATTGTTGAAGTTCTTGTTTTTGCCGTATTTTTATAGCAGCAAGACAACCACAATGAAATTTAGATCATTCATGTAATTGCAAATTACCTGGTCCGTGCCTTCTTGCCTCTTGATGGTTCCCACTATACACTAATAGTAAAAGTGTTAATTGTGCTTAAAACTACTAGATGTAAAAAATGAAGAAAAAAGGGGAACAACAGGTGTAAAAATCCTTTTCCTAGTATACATCCTTCATTCCTCCCTTTTCCAGTTTGATAATCCCTTTTACTTTCTTTTCAACTTTCAAAAAACCACTCTTTTCTTAATTCCATCATTCTTACTGGCAAGGCTGCCACTATACATACTATACCAGTATATTATACTGTTGGTATAGTATATTTCAACTGTACTATACTGAGAATTATAAAGAATATACTAGTATTTTTATACTTATGCTATGCTGAAAATATACCCAATATATTTGGATTCACCAAATATACCTGGAGGACACCCATACTTATGGGTTACCATTACGACTTTAGGTGGTAGTTATGGGTCTAGGATGGCTCATTTTGGCCAATCATGACAAAAACTGCACCATACATGGCTGGTCAGAGCTCCTCAACATTTTGGACCAGGGTTGGGCTGAGGCCAAACTGGATAAGGCTGTGGTTGGTTTTAAGTGACAACAACTGTAGAGGAACCTAGTTAAGTTGGGATCTTGGGGCAGGCAGCAGGTGGGTAAAGTTCTTCCAGAGACCATCTGCAGATGGTTTGGGGCAAGCAAGTCACTATCCTTTGCAGACCACCTGTTGGTTGTTTTCAAATCATTCTGGGGCAAGCCATAGGCCCATTTCCAGGCCTTTTACAGGCGGCTTTGGGGCGAGCTAAGGGTGACATGCAGCTTGTTTTTGCAGACCTTTTTTCAGACCTTTTTGCAGACCTTTCAAAGGCCACCCTCAGGCAACTACCCGGCGGTTCCCTGACCCGACCATTGTCAGACCCTTGTGACCGTTTTCTCACCCAGAATCCCCCGTGGTGTAGTAACAATCATTCTAGCAAGATTATCCACATCTTTGCAAAACAAAAATAAAATTCCCCTTGATCAAGTTCAGAGTGAAATGCGAAAGTCAAGGCCTTCTTTTTTTCTTTTTTTCGTCATTGTGATGTATATAAAAATCTACACAAAAGGTATTACTTAATCATCCATCTCAGCAATCGTTGCCCGACCTCGACCTCTTCCCCTACCTCTACCACCACCACCCCTTGCTTGTCCTCCTTCTCCACCATTCTCTCGTCCTTCATTTCCTTGTTGTGCTAATGTGATAGCGTGTAACTTGTAAGCTTGCTCGTGAGACATAGCCGTGAGACGTTTTGTGCTGTAGGTCATTAGACAACGTCAGTTAATCATCACAACATGATCATGAAAGTGATTGAATACGTACCGCTCAATGACTGTTTGGTGAACTGATGACTTGGGATGATTCATTTGTACGGTGTTCTGAGAAATGAAGCCAATGTCAGTACGAATCTAGTGAAACCGCGATCCTTCGTTTCAAAACATACCTCTTTGAAATCAATCTTAGCATCCAACCTAGCATCTCTAACTAATCGTACAATCCATTTTTCTCCGTCTTCAGCATCCATACCTAATCTATAAACCAAATCACTAATATCGATTCGATGATGTATTCTACAATAAGCTTCAGAAATCATTGTACGACAATTCTCGCGCCATGGAATCAATTCTTCTGAAAGAAAGAAATCATCGCTGAAAACTTTTTCACTTAATTTTAATGCAGATCTTGCACCTTCGAAATCGACTTCAGAATAAAGTAATCTGATGAATTCAGTAATCGGATCTGAATATTGATATTGTTCTTGAGTAACTGCTCTTATAACTTCTTTGACAGCTTCGCGCGAACCACGAGATGAAGTAGGACCTTTGAGTGCACCTGCACCAGCCCTACCCGAAACGATTAGAGCTACTACTAGATATCTAAGTAAATAAGGACAACTAGTTTGTATGGTATTAAGATACCCTTGACCTAACCAAGTATCAACTAAAGCGTCTCGTCCTTTTTCCAAATTGAAATAAACAAACAAACTCCAATGTAACCACCAAGTACGTTGTTGTAAAGATTGAAGTGGATTGCCATAACCGGTTCTTTGATCTAACTGTTCTTTTAATCGATTTAATTCCTCTAAGGCTGCTTCAAATGCTCCTTCTAAGATATCTGATGCCAATTTACCCCATAATGATGATAAAACTAAATCGTTATCTGTTGATAAAACTCGGAAATGGTATAGATAATCGGAGGCTCCTGCATAATTTCCAATCGTATATTGATATTGACCATATTGATATAAGACGGCGATTTGTGAAAGAGTGACCTAAGAAGAAGAAAAATGGATCGAGATCAGGTGCAGATTTAGTTGAAAGTGTGAGGGATATCAATTTGTTTATTGGCTAAGTGCTCACATTGTGCTCTTTTTCCAGGTATGACAAGTTCTGGGCTTTGTCTTGTCGTAGTGCTGCAACGACATCTGGAGCTGAAATGACATCCATGACCTAAAGTGAACAAAAAAAACGTGGATTGGAAATAACAAGGGCAAAAAATTATCAGTTTTTAAGATACGTCGGGTATCAAGGTTGGTATGAACAATGACCTTTTCGACAGAAGCTTTCAATTCATCTAACTTCAGCATCACTTCGTCTTCCTTTTGGATGAATTCTACAATGTCAGAAGAATCTTTCGATCAGCTCTAGAAAAAAAGCTATAAATTGCATGAAAAGAAGGTATCTTGCCTACCTTTTGGTACTGGTGCATCTTCACCTAATCCATTGATCTCTCTATGAAGTCCACTAAGATAAGCAATCATATTTGTTTCTTTCAATGCATCATATTTCGCTTTTAATAATTGATCATGTGGATAAATTTCATTCGAATCCAAACTAATCGAATCATCAAACAAAATCAAATCAAAAATCAATTCTGGTATCTTTATTCAAACTGATCGTGTAAAAATGTAGTTGGGGAGTAGAACTGACAATTCGAGTAAAGGAAGAACCAAGTGTCGGTCAAGTTGAGGAATCAAACGCTGTTGGAAGAAACGATATCAATCAGATTTTTTATGGTTTTTCGCGTTATTCGAGATCGGTCTTTGAATGTGAACGAACTAGTGTTAGATCGTATGAAGGTTCGGCTGCCATCTTGATATCGAGGTTTCAAAAAAGTTGAACGACGTTGTTGCTTGAATGTTGTTCTGACGATTTCGGTTCAAATTTGATGGTAAAGTGTGGATTTGATAAAATCTGAACGATCAAGGTGGTTTCAACTGTCAGAATTAAACCTTAGGGTTAGGGCTCGACTCAACTTGATTCATGCGGCTTGAAAGGTCGACACGTT
>KZ147723.1:2445-14241 GCA_002157085.1 Melampsora occidentalis | reverse complement strand
AAAATTTGTGACTGGCAACTGGTGGCAGACATCAAAAAGATCAGGGTGGGCAAAACAGCTAAACCTCTTTGTTCAATCTGACTAAAGAAATTTGTAGGATTCTTTGTTGAACATCTTCAGGTTCCAAAGTCACATTTGATTCTTTCTCAAACTCACACCTTTCTGATCATGGAAAACTTTTGGATCCTTTGATAAGGTATTGCATGAATCACCTTCAGGCAAATATGCTAGGAGATATACAAATGCAGTAAAAAGGACTTGCACATACCCTACAATTCTTCAAAAAGAACATTTCTTAAACACAACATTTGGAAAAGACTTCCTTTACTTCAGCCAACTTTTAGCATTTTTTCTCCAAGCATGTATGTAAATCTTGTCAGACCCACATTCGGTCCAACTTACTTCAAAGCTTTTTCAAGAAGGATCCGAAGTTCTCAAGCTTAAGTAACAAACTTCCTCGCTAAAGGCCCGAGGCTTGATTGCGGAGCTCTGGTGGTTTTCTTGATGAGAACAATTGGACTATGTTGGGAGAATGATGTCATCCGGTTCTTACAATTTCAAAGGCTGTGAGAAATGAACCATTTTGATTTGAATTTTTTGAAGCCACTTCTTTTCTGGACTACACCCCAGTTCTGTTTTTGTAAATAAGCTCAGTTTAAAATTCAAATCAAACCTTTAGTTCGATTGTAATTGAATCTTTCTACTTTCTTCCGTGTTCAAACAAACAAACGCTCCCGGCCACCTCACCTTTTCCCTAAAATCTTTCACCCGACGTTTACCATTGCTTGCTTGGTTGTTGTGTATGAAATTTGTCGAAAAAAAAATTGGAGGCCGACAAAGTTTACAATTTGATTTTATCCTTAACAACTCATTTTTTTTGGATTGACCTTTGAGTTCATACCGGAAGAAGTCAAGTAGTATATGATCAAGAAGATTATCGTTGGATTCTAGAAGCTTGAAGTTGTGATCTCCTTCGAAAACTACCTACCTACTTACTCAAAAACCATCGACTTCAAAGTTCACAACGACCCCAAAAATTAAAGCCCCAGGAACCCCAAGTCAAACCTAAAACCGAAACACACACACACACACAAGCACACTTTTTCCAACCATGACACTCTCAACTCGACTTATCACTCTTATCACTCTCATTTCTTCCGTCTCAATTCCCTACACGCTCGCTCTGACTTGTCCTGAAGAAGCTCCAGTAGAAGAATCACATGATGGATACTTTGATGACGTTTGTTTAACTCTCAATTTCATTCTTCATAAAACACTTTTTAAGAAGATGAACACTCATATTTTTCTGCTTGCTTCAACTTTTAGGGTCTGCATATCCAATGGGATAAGCATCATGTTGGCTGGGTTAGTAATCTGGTTTATTTTCAAAGATCTTATTCACAGAAAGTATCTGACTTACGCTTGATATTCCGAATCTTACCGACCAAAGACGATTGCAGGTGGTGCAGCTTTACTAGCAACACTCCTCAGCTGTACCAATATCTTGTTGAGTTCTTCTCTTTATCGATTCATCTTCTTCCACTTATCGACAACTTTCCCTATAAAAACTAATCATCTTTTTCCTTTTTGTTCTTCGATTACATAGTTTACATTGTACACATTATCAAAAACCACTCGAACAAAGACAAATCATTCGAATCTTATTAATGGCACCCTTATACTCAATCATCTCATTCTTCGGTTACAGATATTACAAAGAATACATTTCATTTGGGATCATTCGAGACTGTTATGAAGCCTTTGTCTTAGCTTCTTTCTTAATCTTATGTTTACTTTATGTGGGTCGTTCCCCCCTAGAACAACGTGAAGTGATGACGCGGAAAGAGAAAACCAAACTTTCCTTTCCGTTTTGTTGTTGGTATTTCCGGCCAAGTAAACCTTACTTTCTGTTTGCTGTTAAATGGAGTGTGATGCAATATGTGATCCTTCGACCGATCATCTCTTTGGTGTCTATTATTACTAATAGCTTTGATGTCTTCTGTGGGGCTTCGTATGATTATCGGTTTGCTAATGTAAGTCATTCTTGGTGGCTTTTCTGGATTGATTGGCTTACTGATTCCTGCTCTTTACCTTTTGATTTCCTTTTTTGTGTAATTCGATAGGTTTGGCTTACAGTCATTACCTTCATATCAGTCTCAGTTGCACTTTATGGGTTACTATTGTTTTACCATCTAGTAGCAGATGACCTAGCAGGACATCGACCAATGATGAAGTTCTTGTCCATCAAGTTGAGTCAAATTATCAAACCTCTTTCTGTGTCAATATGAACAATATGAACCTAATCGATTGTTTTGAATTTCTTAGAGTCGCTATCTTCTTAGTGTTTTACCAAACCTTTGTTTTCTCGGTTCTCGCTGGACTTGGTTACATAAAAGCCACAAGATCGTGGACTTCTGATAATATTGCAGATGGATTGAATGCACTTTGTGTTACCATCGAGATGGCTGTCGTTAGTATCGTTCAACTCTTTGCATTGTAAGTCATTTACTTTTCCCTTCACTCTCAAACCATTTCTCATTTCAATGCTGACAATTGGTTTGGGATTGAAATAGTCCTTATACAGAATACGCAATTGTTATCAAAGGTTCTGGAAGAGATAGAACTCCATTCTGGTCCAGTTTTGCGCATTCACAAGAGTTAGCTTCCGTTTTTTTGGATCCAAGATGGAAGGATTCCAAAAGATAGAAACTGATGTTCTTTTCTTGACACTTTGTATAGTTATCGCGATTTCCTTTATGATATCACCTCTTCTATTCGTTTCTTTATTGATAGATGGCGAGGTAAATCTTACACAAGATCTCCTAGTAGTCAACAACAAGGCCATGCCCTCGATTTCCAAGCTGCTGTAAGTCTTTCTCTCTCCCTCATCCTCTCTTTTCCTATCTCTTATTAACATACGCGTCTTGTGTTTCTTTTGCATATAGTTTGGATTAGGTAGAGGTCTTAGAAACGTGGGAGGGGGATTGGCGGAATTCGCTTTACCTAAAGTTCCCTTAGAGCGTAGATCTGATGAAGATGAATTTGATGATGCATCGGAATACGATCAGAAAGAAGGTCATCAGTTTAATCATCAACATACTTATTCTTCTGTTTCTAAAGATCATTCTCATCATGAAGTTTGAGAAATTGAATCATGAATTCAATAGCCGAATGATCACTTGCTCTTTTTGATGGAAGAACTGGATGGCTGCTTTGGACTTGTTTGGTTCTCTTCTCTTTGCTTTTAATTTACCCTTTGTATAAGTTTTGTACACATCACAATCCTTTTTCTGTCGCTCTTTTTTATAACCTTCTGGATCCAGAAACAGTTTATATTTCAATTTAGACTTTTTCCAAGCTAGCTAGCGCATTGTTTCTTTCTCTCTCTTATCTATCTCTTTCTCTTCAAATTCTAGAATAGTTTTTCTTCGCTCTCTACAAGACTTTCACAGAAGAAAAAGTTTTGTGTTCTCTCTTTCATGCTGCTCGTTTGTGCTAGATTTTTCTTTTTCTCTTTTTTTTTGGTTTGGCAATCTTTAATCTCTGTTTGTTATTCTTTCTCTCTGCTGTTTGGAAAAGTCATCGTTGTAATTAATCTTGCATAAAAATATTTGATTGAACTTTCTTTTACCCCTAACACCTAACCCAGGCAGTGTTTTTGGGCATGGCGTCAGTGCGAATAAGGGATGTGATGAGCTGCATGAATTGTTGGAGATTATTGAAGCACGCAGTGGTTGGTTTTCGGGGCGTTGGTTGTGGAGTTGCTGAATGCAACTTTGGAGGTACCTTTGTGAAGCCATGCAGAGTTGGTCCAATCATCGCATGGAGCATTTCGTGGATCTGACATAATCCCTCTGCAATCTTGCGCAATCTCAACCAGAAAATTTGTCCGATGCCATGTCCTTTCTGGTGCGCTTGTTCTTGAACGTCAATGGGACCAATCAAACAGCAACAACAGGATGTAGGAACGGTAGGAAAAAGCCCCCAAAGTTGTATAAATTTAGCTTACCTCCTGGGTAAGGGTACTTGTATCTCTGAGTAGGAGTATGGGATGCAATTTTGTGGGGAATAGGCGCTACTTGCCGGAACTTGAAAAACCCGAAACCCAAAACTGATTACTCTTTTGAAAGCGGTGCCACGATTTTTTTAGCTTAGTTTGTTGGTCTTAAAAATACAAGTAAATGAAATCGGACAGAAACTGATTCTTGAGATAAAAAAACTAGCAAAGACTTGAGAGACCAAAAAACAGAATAGAAGGAAGAGATTTCTGATTGCGAGGTTTGATTAAAAGAAAATAAATCAAAATTAAGGTAAACAAAAGAGAAAAGTTCTTCTAACCAACGAGAAAAAAAGTCAAAAACGATGTTGATATCACAATTGTCCTTTTGAGTTGGGAGAGCCCATGTCCTTTTACCGAGAAACATTAAACTGAAGAAGCAGACTATATTGGGTTATCAAAGATCAAGAATTTGAACTTTGATTGAACCTGATTTGATATCTGCTGCGGTTTCAAATGCTTCAACGGCCTTTTCTAGTGCAAAACGGTGAGTGACCAATGGTTTAAGATCAATGAGACCATCTTCCAATAACCTGATGGCTTTTGGGTATTGGTTTGCGTATCGGAATCTAGAGAAAGAAAGAAATGAGTCAATTGCTTCCATACAAGTCAATGAGCATATCAACGTACTGGAATTGTAAATCGATCTCGTTGGCACTCATATGCATGAACGGATAAACCTGTTCATCCTTTCCTACTCCAATGACAAACACTTTACCGCCAAATTTCATACTCTACAAAAGCAAACACAGGGTGCGGTTAGTAATCGAGTAAATAATGAATGAGTCAGATCAAAAATTTTACGCACAAAGATAGCGGCATTGATTGAAGATTCAAATCCGCTGCACTCAATGGCGATTGAAGGTTTTAGACCCATAACTTCGACTACTTGATCTGCAACCTCTTTTGAACTTGAAGTTCGACCAACTTTGACAGTCTTGACAGTTGGGACAAGTTGCTTAGCAAAGTTGAGACGGTCATCGGAAAGATCGGTGATCGCAATGGGTGATGCGCCTGCTGCACGACAAGCGAGTAGGGTGACTAAGCCGATGGGGCCAGCTCCGCAGATCAAGACTGGGTCACCCAATCGAAGGCCAGACCGTTCAATACCAGCTAGAGAGACAGCCAAAGGTTCGAGTAATGATCCTTCTTCATAAGATACCGAAGGAGGAAGTTTATGAAGCCAACATGCTGGGTGAGCGTGAAATCGAGTAAGGAGTCCATGGAATGGTGGGGTAGAGAAAAAGACGATATTGGGACAAGCGTTGTATCGACCTAAAAGGAAGAAAGAAGTAAATTTCTGGATATTCAAGGACTTGCCAGGGAAAAGGGGTGCAGGTAGGATTCTTACCTGTGAGGCACATCTCACAAGTGGGCTTGGAACATGGAATACCAGCCTCGATCGCAACACGATCACCTATGGTAGGGAAACAATCACAGAAGCCAGATAATGAGCTAACGGAACGTGGGATGACAATTAAACGGGGACTTTTAAGCTTACCAACTTTGAGGTGAGTGACACCTTCTCCAACCTGGATAACTTCACCGGCTGATTCATGACCACCACCGCACTGAAAATAAAATTTGGGAATGATCAGTTTATTATTCACAAATGTCGTGTAGAGAGGAGTTGAAACCGGTAGCTTACCTCATCTTTTACAACCATAGTGTCACCAACCTAATTCAACACACAGAACGAAAGGGTTATAAAGTTAGACACGAGAAATGATGAGTGAGGAATTAAAGTCTAGGGAGATTTGAGACTGACTCGGGAATGTTTCCAGAAATGAACATCAGATCCACAGATACCGGTGGCTCTTACGTGAAGTAAGACTTGACCGGGATGAACTTCTGGCATAGGTTTTTGTACCATATGAATCTAGGAGTCAAAGGATGATCGAGATTAGTAAGCAACACTGATGATCATGAGGAATCAAGAGAAAGAAGAGACAAACCTGTTTCTTGTCATTGTAGAAACACGCGATGTTGGTTGAAGGAGAGACGTGTTTAACTTCATCTGGTTTGAGGATTTTGAAGTCAGGATGTTTGAGTACATGATCGGGATGGTAGAGATTAGCGTTGATGGAGGTGAAGACAGGGTCTGATAACATCTTGATGTTTTGCTTAGAACTTGTAAAAGGTAAAGAAAAGCTTAGAGCCTGGTTAGATGAGAATACGAGACTTATTGAATAAAGATGTAAGAGACGAAGATGGTCAAGAGGAGGAAAGATGAAGGATTGATGCTAGTTATAAATGTAAAACAGTTGATTGTCTTTGTAAGATGATGTAAAGGTTATTGAAATGATGAGTGAGTTATAAAATTGAAAGAGATGTTGTGGATGAGAATGTGGATGAGAATGTTTATGGTTACTGTGGATGTGGATGTAGAGATGGGAATGAAGAGACAGGGAATACGGGAAGAGGTTGATTGGGTTTTATATAAACAGGATGGGTCCCTCTTGATCACTTTCTCTCTCTCTCTCTCTCTCTCTCTCTCTCTCTCTCTCTGTATTTAAACTCCACATCCGATTTTTAAATTGTACCCCGGATTCTAACTTAACTCCCCGGATTTTTCAATCTCATTCAATTCACACTATCGAACTTATTTTTTGTTTATTATCAACTCAAGCACCCACCGCCAAGACTGAACTCTTCAAAGTCTAATTAACCTTTACACCTTCACAATCGTGCGCGCCATCGTCGGTGCTCGTCGTAACGGGGTGTTTCTTTTTGAATTACACACTCCAAAAAAGGGGACACCATCTGACACCATGTTGAAAATGTGCGGGGTGAGGCGTGGTATACCTGTAAGTGTGAACTGTACAATTCATTCCAAGATGGTGGGGTCAGTTTTTAGCTGTTTTTAGTTTCCCCATACTATTTTTAAAATTGAGTTGTATTCAAGCGCTAAAAAGCAGAAGCTGATTGGGGGAGTTGAGATGGGCATCACCGCATCACCGCTTCATCGCTAAACCACCATCGGAGGGGTGGGTTTCGGATGCTTCTTTCTTCATCTGACTCTTTCACCTCTCCTCATTCACGGCTCTCAATGAGAACCTTTCCTTCATCCAACTCATCATCCCTTGCTCCGTCCGCTTCATTCTGCACTGCCAGTCTGCACCCCCTGATCTTCCAAGAGATCATGATCTATCCTTCAATCCACTCCGGGTTTTCGTGATCAAAAAGTTAGAAGTTGTGTACATCATCATCTGATATGTATAGCTCCTACATACATATCAGGTGAACCTCGGGAAATGCTCCCGGTTGGTCATGGAACAACGCGTACTTACCAACAAAGCTTGCGAGATTCCACGGTGGAGGATCAACCTACATCCCAGCACTGAGATCCACTACAGTGCTACTTTCATTGCTCCTGAAAAAAGATACACACAACAGGTGACACACCAGGATCTTTGATCCGTGGGTGTGTTGGTTCATTGAAAACCTGGTATATCGTACGTTTGATCCACTTTGTAGATCTTACATGTAACTCGTTTAACGGGATGTGGACTTTCCTTTCTTGATCACAACTGCTTGAATCTGAGATCAGATCAACATCGCGTGTTTCTTCACTCTTTCCCCGCTATGTATGGTGTTTCTTCTATCTCCCAACTCTGTCTTTGTACATATACATATCTTGGCAATCCACCACAAGGAAACATTAGGAGTGAATCTTATGGACTGGTTTTCTTCCAGCCCATCGCCATGAATTTCATGTGTACCTTGCTTTACGGTTCGAACTTCTCATCAACTTCTTTGTTATACGTCAATTCAGGAAGGGGTTACTAAACTTCACTCAAACTGATATTACAACTTACTTTATTTCCGCCGCATACTTTATTTCAAACTCGCCGGCGATCAAGTCGTGCCTTCTCACATAGTTGCCTAAGGACCTTCTCCAAAGAAACAGCTAATCCCGTAAATTGAAAACATATATAACTTTGAATCGTCGACCCGTATTGGTATGAAAAATTGAACAGTGAAGATGCACGAGAGAGAGAGATAAGGAAACGCTCAATTTAGTTTTTGTTTGTTTACTGACTTACAATGCAAAAGAAGTTTGCAGTTGTTTGGGTTTGGTTAGCGTTTCCGTTGAACCAAGAATTGTGCTTCTAAAGGTTTAACTCACATTAACATCCGATTACATTATCTTCACATATAGTTAAGGGGATGGTCCCTTCACTTTCTGCTCCGCGACTCGCGAATATCTTCAAAGTTGAAGCTGTTTTACACGCCGTTTTGTTTTGGACGAAGCCTTTCTATAAACCCATGGGCCATGAGTGAAGTCTATCATCCCAGAGATGAATTTCTATCAAAACAAGCTTGGGTCCTCTCATTGACCACTGGGTATGTACTTACGTCTGGTTTTGAGGATATGTAGAATAAAAGGATTGTATGAGCATCCACCTTTGCATGAATCCAATCCCTCACCTTCCTGTCAAAAGCATTTGGTTTGTCAAAATGGGAAACTACGTTTATTGGGACCTAGGGTACATAGAATTCTCCTCCGTTTGAGGAACGAGGACGATGCTGTTGATTCTGGATTACGCCTGAATTGACTTTCTTCATTGGATGGACCAGCCCGCAGAGAAGATTGTCACTAAAAATGATTGTAAACTAGATGTTGTTCTTAGAAAGATTGGTGCTTGTTGAATGATTATCCACAAGGTCTTCTCGCCTTCTGGCATCATTATGATGGTTCAGGAACAAGTAATCTGCCATGTAATAATATTTTTATCTTGTGCCACGGCAACCAGGGAATGTCATACCATGCTCGACTTTTGTTCATGTCTTTTGGACTTGTTGCCCTCAATCTCTTTCCGCTCGTAACAACTTGGCTTCAATCCCTCAATTCTTTTGCAAGTGTCCATAGACTCAAACCAATGACAACTTATCTCGCATACCAATCCCGGTTATCAACATTCTTTTGGGAATAATGCCAACTCTGGACGTCAATGACCTACCTTTTCCAATACAGAAGCTAACCTCTTCGTCTTACAATACAACGTACTTGATATCTGACAAGCTTCCTAGGATATACGCTTGATTTTGTTTCTTTTTCTAGGTGACCATAAACTTCAAATGATGGCATTGGCAGCTTCCTTCTTATACGAATCCCGGTTATCAACATATTGATGATGACTAACATACTCAACATGTGATGCACTTTCTGAAATATGCGCTCGATTCATTGTTTCTCTTTCTCGATGTCCGTAGACTCAAAATGATAGCAACTTTCCCGGTTATCGACGTACTTATGAAGACAATATCAATTGACTACATTGATCAACTACCCTTACCAATATGAGGCTGAAGTTTTTCTCGTGTGGATAGGCACTTTTGAAATATATGACTGACCATTCAAGAAGGGAAGATGATCAAAATTTGCACCATTACTACTTTCATGTCATTCACCACCACATACCGCGAGTCTAAAAAACAAATCCACTGAAAGCAACAACGGACCCCCGGTCCGGACATGAGTGTTTTGGATATCGCGTTGAGGAAATCGGGAATCGTACGTTTGGGCACTTTTAGCAATCGATGAACGCTATCATCACAAAACAGGAAGAGAGCACGGACCGATCCAAGCAAGAGAACTTTGAAATAATACTAAACCAAGGATGCAAGGTGTACTGTGAGGATGAAGAAACGGTATCAGGACGTACACAAGGTTTCAAGTTTTCAACTAATATCTTCACAGGAACGAGGCATAACAGGGCATAACGGCGCTTATACGCAATTCTATGCGGAAGGAGGGCATTCAGTTCACGATCACCGGTATAAGAAACTCGACGAGAGGACTAAGGAATCTACATATTACTAAGCGCGGGGTGACATTTCTTTGGACGATAAAATATGACAACTGCTAGTACCATTCTTTTCTAAAGGATGTTAACATGATATGAGCATTTGAGGCACGAATGTTATTATAAGTCGAGGAAGTCGCGAATTGTAAGTCGGCCTCTTATATAAATTGATGGATGCTTATGTCAGAAGACAGACCTCAAAGTAAGTCCAATCAATGATATTAAGAAGTAAAAAAAAGTTTTGTAAATACAAAAGAGGAACAACGTTATAGCCTATCGATCAACAACCGCAAAGCAAAGCCAACATGGAATTACGATGTACACAATTAGGTGCGAGATGAGGACGTTCAGGATCAGCGAGACAATAACTTCGGAAAAAGACAGGACGTTCGCATCATTGAGTACGGGTTGACATCCCACAGGCCACCAAAAGTCAATAACTGTGATTCTCCTTTGAAGAGTACCAAAGTGACGATCCGAGGCACAAATTTCGAAGAAGTCATAAATCGTACAACAGCCTCTTGCAGAAATTGATGAACGTTGCTATTAGAAGACAGGCGCAACAATCTGGGCACTTGGGAAGGTGAGATTATAAAATTGGATCAAGAATATCCTATAACCATACGCGGGTTTAGGGGAACAACAACGATTACGATCAGCGATACAGCAGCATGGCGAAAGGAATAAAGAGCGTATGAATTATTGGGCGCGCGATGATGTCTCAACGGACCTCAAAATCCAAGAATTACCACTTTGCTCCCTAGTACAACAAACTACGCTCTGAGGCCAAGTCATAAATATCGGTGGTTCTTGAACAGACTGTAGTCTTGACAAAGCTCGAATTTGGCTGATGAGTATTGTAAGTTACTCGACATTACTGGACCTGGTCATCGTTGATAGAGGGTCATTTTAAGCAACATGCATATACGCGGAGATTCAAAACACGCGTGTAACTCGAAATGGTACGCGTTTGTAAATTGTAAGTCTAACATCTGGAGTAGTATCAACCGGGATGTGTACAGTCACATTGCTAAACCGACTGTAGATCTCTTGATAACATGTCTTCACGATTATTGACGCAGTCATGAAGCTCAAATTGTGCCGGGCAAAACTTGAGTAGAAGGTCAGCGTGTGGAGCGGTCATCATCGGAATAGAAATTAAGGCATCTGCCAATGATGGAAGTAAAACTTCGGCAACGGCGAATCGATTCATGATAGCTTTCACGAACCTGAGTTAGGTTGATTATTGTGAAATTGTCAAGATAATTGTACCGATCTGACTGGAGGAATAGATAAACGGTCGAATGAGAAGAATATAATTGAGCTTCGTCCAGTCAACTTATCAATTTTTGTCAAAATGAGGGGAGAAGCGATATCCTCAATCAACAAGAAAAGCCGTTGGAAATGTACCTCAGTCATATTGTATAGCTGGTCTTATTGGGTGATCGTAGATTATCAAGGAATTGAAGATGATTTTGCTTACTATAAGAACCAAGCCAAGTGTTCTTTCGACAATCAAATCATCCTTCTCATCTCCATCATCTTTCCATTTATCATTCGACATTTCTTGAATAAAAATCTTGAATACAAACTACCTACTCCTCACTTCTCAATCTACACGCGCTTTTCACTTACTCAAACACTCGCCGTTTCCTAAACAATCATGTTTTCATTCAGCAGCATCAAGACTTTTATCTACTACTTCCTGTACTTTGGGAATATTATCAACCCCATCATGAGCTTGTTCGGCATAGATGCAACGGTCATTTTTGATTTTCACCTTCCTCCGCAGCTTTGGTGTCTCTTGTTCATCGCGGTCTTCGTCGGATTACGATTCCAGCAACAACTCCTCATCAAAATCTCCGAGTTTCCTCTCCTTGGTTTAATCACGTTTTCTTATGTGAGCCCGATATCTTTCTCGGTGCCTCA
>MWRL01026030.1:0-13148 GCA_002157085.1 Melampsora occidentalis | reverse complement strand
ATATTAGGAATTGTTTTTTTCTTAATATGAAAAAATAGATAAAAGAAAAAAAACAAATTTGAACCTTTCTAAAACCTGGGTCCTTCAACTTGACAAAGATTAGCATTGAAATTCAACATCACAAATAATTACATTTTTTTTTGTTTGAATTATGTAGTTCATCCTGAATTCAATGAGCATTATTTGATGCGGGTTTGAATCACTCTTATGATCAGTAGTCGATCTTGTCTGATTTGTTTGATATTAAGTATGTCCAGAATGGTCTTTCAAGCAGATGAATGATATTATATGGGATGTTCAATAGGGGAAATAGATTAATTACAACACTTGTTCAGTGCGTGAATGATTCAAAGAGATCTAAAAGATAACAATAGGACTGTCAATTTGGTTTCTTTTGAATCTCATGGGCTCAGAGTCACAGCGTATATACCTTATCAGATATAAGATCGTGCAGATTCGGATGTTTTTGTGCACTGCACACTGTATTGCATTGTACCCTCCAGAATTAGGCTAGAATGGAACAGAATGTATGTTACAAGAAGTGTGAGTAAGTGTAAATATGGGGAGCTATCGAAGAGGATCTACAGATTTCATTCTCAATAATCCTGACCTAAAACAATGAAATAGTTGATTGATTGAACTGACAAGAAATGATAAAGAAAAGTTGACCTTGATCTAACTTTATTCTTTGCTAATTCTATCTTATTTGCCTGCAGTTTTGACTGTCTTTTTGATTGTTGCTCTGAGTCTTATATATTCGATTACTCAACAGGCAGCTTTATTTGTATTTTGTTGGTGTTTGCTTGGGTAATGTTTTGGAGAAATATGATCAATATTGGTCATACACTACATGATATGGAAGTGGTATAAGGGAATGATTCCATGAGGAAAAGGTCATAATTTGCAACAACCCAAAGAACCAATAGCCAATCTAGTATGACAGAGACACTCACAGTTTGTCTCAAATAGGTTACAACCTACTAATCCACTTGCCTGGGATGGATGTTTTGTGAGTTGCAAGCTTTCGTAACAATTTTTTTCAAATCTTAATTCGAGGAGAATAGACACACTTGCCTCTTCCTAACTTTGCATCATTTCATTGCGTTGCTTGGTGTGATATAAAAGGAAGCCAAGCTGATTAAGATAGTGGTTATCATTGTAATGAAGCCTGCATGTTTGCCAATATGGGTAAGAAGACATTTCTTAAGGGGAGCTGCCTGATGACCTGGGTAAAGTGCCACAATCTCTCCGTTAAACAAGTTCACACTCCTCCAACAGTTCGATTTCATTGATGCACAATTCTTCTACAGCTTAATAGTCATACATCAGAGTGGTACTCAAGATAGACACCGATTCTCAGAGGAACAAGCTCATCTTGCTACAGTACTAACTACACACCTGTTCACGCACCGTTCGATTCTGATGACTCTGGGAAGGTTATGATATAAAAGAAACCAGATATGTTGATATTACCAAACAAAAAAAAGTACCTATTTACATTTTTTTTTACTATTGCTGTACTGATATAAGATTTCAAAGGAACATTTTCAAAGAAAAGTGAAGAATTATCGAACAAAAAACAACCAAACTGGTACGGGAGACAATTGTGAAATAGGATCTTTGTAAAAAGATTGAGTTAGGCGTATCTACGCATGTACCGTCTGAAGAGCTACTCAAACAGCGAAGACGAGGAGAGGATAACGAGGACGCGAAAGCAGAAATATCTTTGTTACAGGTGGCAGCTGTCTGAACCTCAATGATCTCGGTCGATTCTCGTTCACCCTCTTGAATTTGAAAAAGATTTTGTTTTGAGTTTTCTTCACGAGGTCCTTGGAGCACCTCAAGGTTAGATGATTTCTGGGACTTCAGAGCTGAAGAAATTATAACCGGTGAAGGTGAGGAGGTTGATATGGGTGCAGGTTCGGCGTGGATGTTTCCCAAGCTTTCTGCTGGACTGGTCGCTGTTGAGGTAGATACAGGATATTGTTCTTGGAGATTTTCTTTCTGTTCATCGAGAAATGAGCCAGCCAGAAGCTCGGGTGTTTCTACACAAGTGTTGTCCGAAGACATGCTAGAGAGTCGAAGGTGAGAGGAAGATGACAAGGAGGAGGCAGACAAGGTTCTGTTGTGGTCGGTGGTGGTGTCTTCGGTAACTTCATCCGACATGTCAATGCACTCCTCATCCTTCATGATTTCATCTGATCGTGTCTTCCAGCACAATGGTTTTGAAGACTTCTTTGAAGGATTAAACTGGGGAAGACTTGGAGGAAGGCGTCTTCTATAGTAAGCTGAGTTGAATTGTGCACATCCAACGTCGATAGTCGATAGTTTAGCTTGCTCTTCATGAAATCTCCTTGACTCTTCTAGGTGAGAAGCTTCTAGGAACGCCAGGAAATGATTGGAGTGAACGGGGGATGAAGATGCTAGTTTATCTGGGGTTGCTTGGAAAGCTTCTACTAGGGTGGTATTGGAAGGATTTGACTCCGAAGTGGAGTCATTCGAAGGCAGATTGTAGAAGGATTCTTCGTGGCCATCGACCAGCGCGACAGGTGCGAGCTCTCCAGTTGATGCTGGAGGGTCGCTGGTTGCGAGTTGAGTTGGCAGTTGAGTGTCTTCCGGGACGATGGAGGACATTGTCATTGACATCGACGTCTGAAAACGTAAAGAAAGCTGCAAGTTAGATTTTGCAAAGCATTGAAGGATTACTCATGGAAGACAAGGAGGCATACCTCAATAAGCAAGTCTTTCGACGGATTCTCAAGCGCTTTAGGATTCTTCGCTTTAACTTCTTCAGGTGATGGAAGTGGAATATCAAATGCCAAGGGCATCTTGTGAGGCGGACACCGTAAAGGTCTCACATCATATTTGGTCACGCAAACATACGAGGTCTGAAAAGAGTCGAAAAATCACAAGTTAGCAAACTGAAAGAGAGAGATTGTTTTTAGGATAAAAAGTGCAAACCTCGACGATCGCGGTTGATTTCAATGAGATGAATTTATGGTGAGGAACACCCGCTGTTTTACAAGGCTGTAGAAACACAAACAATTAATCAATGTTCTGGATTTGAGAGCATGCTATGATAGAGTGTGTCTTTGCTTACCTGCTTGGATCTTGCTTCAGTGCGATTCTTGCTACTTCTAACAAATTGCCATACATCAACACTCAACATCGCGGGTGAGTTCATATCAGAAAATAATCTTGACATCTTGAATAAGTATGTGGGATTGAGACTGGGATTAGAGACGACTCGAGATGGAGAACAAGTATTTGTGATGCACGATCGGTGTCGAAGGGAAAGCAAAAGCGGGACAAGTGATAGGGTGAGGTTCAAAGACAAGAATTGTGGTGGATTATGGGTGGATGTTTTTTAGAACTGGGGTAGCTGTTGGTTTTGGAGTGCCAAAGTTGTGGAAAGTCAAAAAGGAGTTTGATGAGAAATGATTGCGGATTGGAGAAGACGGCCTCTACTTATAGGATTGCTTGATTGACAGAAACGGACGTTCTATGAATTCACTTTGGCCTTCCACACGACCTGGATCTTTCTGCACTAACTTGCGATAAGACGAGTTGCTCCAGTTTGATAAAGAATCTTGCGTTCAGAGGCACAATTTCGAGCGTGAATGTTGTTCGATTCCAGTGCTGTTCATGAGCTGACTGCCAAAGAAATATGTCATGGCTCGAGTCACACGTGTTCTTGGAGTCTAGCAGGCTCTTGTGATTTTCCAGGATCAGAGTGACGTGAAATGTTTGTTCCACTCGCCCAAAGTCTGGCAAAAAATCAACGTGATCTCCCTTGAACCTAACAGCTCATGAAAACAAATATATCCAGGTTTGAACGGCATGCTTCATCAACAAGTTGCGTTCGAACGTACGGCTGGTAGGAGTCATAGTGGACAACCACATTGGCCTGTGGCCTACTGTGCTCTCATCAAAACACGAACCATTCGCATTCGATCCGGGAGAGTCAAACCGTGTGCCCAAATTGCTGATGTTCAGACCAGCATTGGGCAAAGACCTTCAAGCTGGATCTCTCGGAAGACCGTAAGTCGGATCCGCGCGTGAAAGCTTGAGACAGCGTAGAAAACATTGTCCCTGTCTTGCAAAGAGATCGGCGAGTTTGTACTTGTGGGCAAATTGTAGAGAGCCCTTGGGCTCCACGAGTGCGTGCAGAGGTGCTTCACCTTTTGGCAAAAAGACTGCACAGATCTAGTACATTCATTAGGCGAGTTTTACATCACACACGGCAGCATCATTTCCCTTGAAGTATGACAGCAAGAGGTGATAGGGCTGACGTCATAGATTAGATTGCAGGTCTCATGCAGCTCTGCAACAATCATTGCGCATCGAGTTTTCTTGGGAATGGTCTGATAGGGTTTAAAACTGAGGAACTTATGGTCGGCTACAAAATATCTCTCAAGACTAACTTAACTAAGTCCCCTCAGTGCCCGGGGGAAAAGAACGCAACGAACCCCGGTAAGTTAGCTCTCAAGACAACTTCACAAGACTTGAATGGATTGCGAGGAGGCCGCGTTGGGTTTTAGAGGACGAAAATTAGTAACCCCAAACCGGATTCGAACCATTGACGCATTGGATATAAGCAAACTAACACTGATGAGATGCTTATATCGAAAGCGTTACAGATGTATGTAATGTGGTGTACTACATAAGCGTCACATCACTCACTTGGTCACTGGTGCACTGGCTCAGCTGTTCGACAACAACGAATCCACTTTAATCCAGAACAGATCATCAACTCTTCATACACTCACAAATCACAAACCTCATTTCAAGATGTCAAAACCAATGTCAGATTCAGAAGTAATCTCAGAGATGAAGAAATTAGTAAGTAACGGCTCACTGATCCAAGACATTCGTCAATATACTTTGAATCTTGATTCTTGGATATCTCTTTTTAGGTTGCATTCATTAAACAGGAAGCATTAGAGAAAGCAAGAGAGATTAAAGTTAAAGCAGATGAAGAATTTTCGATCGAAAAGGTCAACTTCTGCTTGAATTTTGGACGGCTTTGTTCTATATATTGATAATGTTTTTCTGATCAAGTTGATATGATTTTATGCTTCTTTACAGGCCAAGATTGTTAGACTTGAAAGTGCAAGTATTGATACGACTTATGAAAAGAAAAGAAAACAAGTAGAAATCCAAAAACGAATGTAAGCTTTGATTTGATTCTATAAACCCAGTTAAACCTATAAAGTTGATCAGTTTGATCTGCTTTTTCCTCCGCATAGTACACAATCTACCCAAACTAATAAAGCAAGACTTCAACAACTTCAAATTAGAGATGAGCTTTTACAAAACGTATTTGAAGATGCTAAAAAAGGATTAAATGATGTGACAAAAGATAATAAAAAGTATAGTGAGATTTTAGAAAAATTGGTTTTGCAAGTAAGTGATAATTTGGATGATTTTGATATCGAACTCGATCGATTGACTCCCTGGCACTCTTTTTCGAATCCACTCTCTTTGTAGGCACTTTTTTCTTTGATGTCAAAAGAAATCACCGTTTCAATTAGATCTCAAGATAAACAATTAGCAGAAAAAGCAATTTCACAAGCTGTTAAGAGTTATAAATCGATCTCTGGTCAAGATTGTGTTCCAAACACCAAAGAAGATTTACCGAAAGATTCGTAAGTCTTTTTATCCTCTCATCTTTGAAATCACTTCTTGTGAGAAAAGTAACCATCCTTGATTATTGTAGACGAGGTGGTGTAATTGTTTGGGGTTACAATAATCGAATTAAAGTTGACAATACTCTCGATGAACGTTTAAGATTATTAGAAGAAAAGGTCGGTCGCCTCATGTCATATTTCGATTTCGTTTTTCTTGAAGTTCATGAATTAAAACCTTTTTTCCCTGATAGATGTTACCTGAAATCCGTATCACACTCTATGGTAAGAATCCCAACCGAAAGCATGAAACTTGAGAGACACTCAAACTATCTATCTTATCATATATGCGAGATCTTCACGGTAAGCGAGAAGGTGGAGAATAAGGAGTAGAATGGACTCGACAAAGAGTTCAAGTTTCCAGCCACGACTTGGTTTTCGAAATTTATCAAGTCTCAATCCTAATTCAAATCGTAGCATAATGATCTTCTTTTTTCCCTTTTGTTTTGCCGTGATTGAAATATCTCAAATTTCAATTTCAACCTCACGAAATTCTTCTTTTTCAAGCCTTTTCAAATAGAAGGACGTAGCTTTCTTTGAGCCTTTTGTCTTTCCTCTTCTATTCTTCCATTGTAATTTGTACAAATCAGTATTTCTTGATTGAAATGATTTCAATAAAGTGAGTGCAACCTTATTTTGATTGGAAATTGCGTTCTATTCACATATCTGCATTTGAGAGTTCTGTTACAATTGAATCTTGGATGACAATTTGTGTGCGTAGAGGTTGAAGGGGTCAAGTGTACTGTTTTCTCAGAGATGGTCATGACTCATGATGCAGTTGCGCATGTAACGAGTCATTGCTTTGATCGACCGTAGGCTATAAGCAAGTCCGATCTAACTTATGGTCTACCGCTTGGACAGATCAATACACAAGATGGTCTACAATGTGGAGCTGTGCTTGTTATGAGTGACTCAGGAGGACGTATTGGATGTATGTTTTGATCATTTTGTTATTCTAGATTGGCAAGTCGTTCTTCATTGGACAGATCCCTTCCGTCAGTGATCATTTTGGGGTCAAACAACAAAAACATAACCTCAGAGAATCGGAGAAAAGGAAACAGAAGAGAAGGCATAAACAATATATGTATGGAAAACCAACGAGATTGAAACAAATGAAGATTGGATACAAAGTCATATGTGTGTGTCTTTTAAACCCCTGACCAGCTTAAATGGGAGTTAAGACTAAAAGGATAATTCAAAAATGACTTGTAAGTTGATGAGGTTCATATTTTTGGGGGGTGGGTTTAGAAGACCTCTGATTGATCGAACAAGGGAGATTCAAAAATGAGTTAGTGATGTTATCGTGAGCGATGCAAGGAGAAGTGGGTCTTACTCTTCTTCTCATCGACTGAAATGCCTCCAGGTCCCATGTTGACCAATAAGAGTAAACCTCCAACGATTGAAAGAGTTTGGAAAAAGTCATATCTAGTTTTGAAGGAGATAATCAGTAAGAGACATGCCGGTTTGTATGGTATATATGAAGCACTCACTTAAGAAAATCACGATGGGGATGGGCTGAGTGAACAGACCACCAGTTGTTGATCAAGATGTTAAAGATCGAGAGAACCATGACCAAGAAGAGAGCGGACCACTTGGCTTTGAAACCAATAGCGACCATAGTACAAGCCACTAAGCCTACTAAAGAGACTAGCGCCCTCATGATAGTAAATTCTCCAGAGACAACGAAGCCCAAGAAGAGGAAGACGAGTAAGATCCGACCAGCAAGTTGAAGATAAGTACGACGATCAGTTTCAGAGCCGATTGAGTTGGGTAAACCGGCAAAGAGAGCATTAGCCTTTGGATTGTTTCTTTTCGAAAGCGAGTCGGAGAGAACCATGAGAAGACCACCGATGACTGATAAGTTACGAAGGAAAAAGTTAAGATCAAAGATCAATCCATAACCTAAACCTTGAGCGACAACGACGACTAAGAGACCCGAAACAGAGCTAGTGGGGTATTTTTTGGCGATGATTAAGGATGAACAGATGATCATGACCTGATGAAGAATGAATGCAGGTTTTAGTGATGTAAAGCGATTCCATTGCAGAAAGCTATCCAAGATCTGACGTACAATAACATTGGCAAGAAGGAATGTATGGCTAAGACCCCTTGGAAAGTGACGGTATTTCTGGAATCAAAGCAGGATCGAAATCGTGAGCTGATTGGATTGGAATGTAAGATGATCAAGAGAAGAGCTACATACCTGTAAGTAGTACAATTGATCTGTCCATTGTGTACCAATCCTCAAAGCATCCTCATAAAAGGTGACTACAATCAAGAATCTACCGAGACCGGGTAAATAAGGTTTGATAGGATGAGAGTAGATCTCGATGAAATCTTCTATAGTCGAAGACCAACGTTTAATCTTTGATAGAAAAGAATCAGATGATTCATTTGAAGATTGACCGGGTAGGTTGATAAGTGGAGTATTATAGTTTAGATTTGAGTTATTTGGTTGTGCTTGATAGGATGGACTAGCAGTACGAGCTATTGGAGGATAAGGTGCCGATGGGTAAGGTACTTGGTTAGTTGGTGGAGGCGTAGGCGAGTTCGCATTCGATGGTTGTCGACGCATAGTACTCTGAGCTGAATTGTAAGGTGAAGCAGGGGTGACGTTGATCTGTGGATGAGACATGACGGTGGATAACTTGAGATCGAAAGGAAGTGAAAAAGAAAGTCAAAGAAGTAGATTAGTTGTGATATATTTGATTGAATGAAGCTTTAGTTTTTGATAAGTTAGGATTGAACTTACTTTCTTGATCGTATCAACAAAGCTTGATTAAGTTGACTTGTTGTTGACAACGATGATGGTGGTGGTGGTCTTTGTTGAAAGTGGTACAAATAGTTCGTTGCTGTTCTAGTCTGACTCTCTAGGTGGGTTCTGATGATCGTACAGGAAAAGTACCAAGCAACGTGTCAGTTTTAACTTCAGCTTTATGCAGCATAGTCAGCTTAAGCCTTATGTACATAGCAAAACTCAACTTCGAACCCAAATCCATGCAAAATTACATAGCTTAAACCTTAATTTAGTCATTTTTAACTGTCAGAAATCAAGTCTGTGATTCAAAAGTTGAACATTTCAAATCTTGATGCAAGGAACTTGAAGCAGACCCTAAAAACGTTCCAAATCTGAAAAGTCACACGTCTGAAGACTGAGAGTCAAAGTATTCGCAGCCTCGCCAATTGCGGCCGGCTTATAGGCGGGTTCACCTTCAGCTTCTGTTGAGTAAACTTTAGTTTACTGAGGCTGCGATGACCTGCGTTGTTCCTTCCAACTCTCAACTCAACGCAAGTGAAATGTGCGAAGTTCCGACCAAGATTGGGGCCCCCTGTGCCCACAGTCACTCCCACTCGAAAGAATCTATGATTCACGCAACACTTTACTTGTCAAAGAAAATTGTACAACATATCCTCTGTAGATGCAGCAGTTTCATTCTGAATCTCAACACGAGATTTGATTATGTAGCTTTAGGGGATAGATCTCGCAATTCACATTCAATGTGGAAACCAGTCAGATATGAAGCTCCGCGGCAGTTGTGCCACATGGCACCAGTACCATCTTATGATGGCGGACATGTAAGGGCTTTGCGGGCCATTGAAGTCTTCACAGGAAGTCACAGTGCTTCATTTTTTTTGTTTTTGCCTAGCAATTTTGGTTTAATTGATGAGTCATTAATATGTGCAAGATGAGTCTATATCATATGCCAGATGGAGGTTGAGTGGTGATTGGGGGGGGGTTAAATATTGATCTTTTGGGTAGGGAACCCATTTATCATTAGGTCGATCAAATCACACAATTGATCAACCTGAAGGTGTGCACATCGTGCCTTAAAATTGTTCACATTATTCAAATAATGAAACAGTCAACTGCCTTGAGAAAGGTATCCCAATACCAGCACACATATCAATCTACCTTTCCAATTTGGGAGGCTTGAGTTTGGAAATGGCTTGAGATGTGGAGATATCTTGGGACAGAAAAGAGCCTAAATTGAGTCTTCAAGCTTTTGGTAAGGAATGACAGCAACACTTTTGGATATTTCAGAAAAAGCACTCTTACATAAAGCGAGAGGAAAGTGGGAATGGCTACGAGAAAAAATCAAGTACAAGACTATGTTGAAAAAAATGAGATAGGACACGGGTCCCAAAATCTGCATCTTGCATTTGATCAATGCTCCGGGTTCGGTGTGATTGAATCATACTTTGAAATATCCAAATATCATTATATTATACATGAGCAACCTAAGATTTTTAACCCATCAAGAGCCAAATAACCCAAAAAGCCTAACAAATCATTACAGACAAGATAGTGAAAGAAATGAGCACAAATAAATGAACAAGCAAGATATATTAACATTAAAGTGGAAAGATCAAAGTTGATAAATAGAATAATCAAGGAGTTTCTACATTCTTAAACAATTCAGCGTCATAAAAATCGTTTAAAGATTGTAATCTTAACTTTGGATCTTTTTCTAAAAGTTTAGTAATCAGTTCGGCAAAATTTGGAGAAACAGATGAAGGCATTCGTGGTTGATTTTCTAGGATTTTACGTTCTGAAAGTTCGTGTTTAGCTAGTGAGAAAGAAAGAAGAAGGATTCAAAGAAAACAAAGTCAGTGGATTGGAAAAAGAGAGATGATCAGGAGATGGATGACTTACTTGCTTTGAAAGGCTTTTTTCCTGTGACCATCTCATATAGAACTACCCCCAAGGACCACCAATCGACTGCATAGGTGTATGTAAGTTGCTCGAGCACCTCTGGCGCTCTGGAAAAGGGAGTGCCGCAATTACCAGATCCGATTCCTTCGGGAGCTCTTGTCGCAAGCCCAAAGTCGGTGAGTTGAATTCTTCCATCATTCGTTGTAAGGATATTTGCCGATTTCACATCGCGATGAATGATTTTATTTTCACGTAAATACTCAAGTGCTTCTGCCAAATCTAAGATCCAGTATTTGATGTATTTCTTTGGAATCTCGTGTTTACGAATCAGTTGTTCAAGGTTTCCTCCATCAGCGTATTCAAGGAAAATGTAAGAAGTATGAGAGATATGAAATTCACCAAGATAAGGAGTGATAGCGGGATGATGCAAGTCTTTTATTATGTTAATCTCGTTCATGATGAGTTTCTTCCTTCTCCTACCATTCGGTTCGTAGCGCGGGATAACCTTGATGGCACATGTAGATTGATCAGCTTTATGAATAGCTTTGAAGACCGTTCCGAACGCACCACGACCGAGCTGTTCCAAGATATCGAATGATTCTTTAATTTTGTTTTCATTCTCAGGTGCGGATGCTTGGAAAGTTGGAGAGATGGGTTCGAAAGTTCCTTGGACAGGATTTGGTAAGGATCTGAAGGGACGACTTTGAGGCATGATTGATTGTGATAAGGGGGCGTGGAAAAAGTTTGATTGTAAGTCGTGGATGAAAATTGAAAAATCGACAAGAAGCTTGCTTCAGATGACTGATGTGGTTGAATGTAATAGAATACGTTTGGAAGGGATGAAAACAGATGGTGATTTTATATGTCCTCGAAGCTGATGATGCTGATCCTGATTCAGATCGGCCTCTATTCCATGAAAATCAGAACAAGGGGAAGAAGGCAAAATCAAAGGGGAAACAACGCAAAAGCTTCACCAATCATAGCATGAATCTTGTATCATACACCAATGATATCAAAATGAATATGAGCTTTTGAGATTTGTTCATAGCGCAATTTTTGTATTTTGGAATTGCAGAGAAATGCGATATAAACTTGACGTAATAGCTAAAAATGTGTGAAAATAAAGAGCACCCAAGATTACAATCTAAACTCCTCAGAGTTTTCGAAGATGATCCAGTGATCAGCTTGAGGCTTATCAAAAAACCCCATAATGCGCAAAAATGAAAGCAAAAATCAGAAAGAACGTATATTTCGCTTTGGTGGTATGTATTCCTCATGTTTCCACAGTACAAAATCCATCCACGCCAGGTAAATTGAGTCTTTGCCCACCTCCTTGGTGCCACGAATGGGAGGGCTCCAAATCGCATCATTCTTCGTCATTTGGCTTGATCCGTATGATGAGGTTGAAATTGATGTGTGCAATGAGAAGGGCTAGTATACCACAAAAGCAGGACGGCTCAGGCCAATCCTGCTGGCGTGCTTTCTGTTGTCCTTGCCTTTTATCTAAGACTCGGCTCATCCGAGGAACGTTACTCAAATGCTTTTCACCACGGAAAAGAAATAATCTAAAAGCCAAGCATCATTTGCAGGCATTCTTGAATCACGTGTCAGCTGGCTTGCAGAAGATATCTGATCTTCTTTCTTATTTTTTTTTGACGCGATGATATGCGGCTTTTGTCTCATGAAAACTTAGCTGACTAATCGATGCGCAAGTGATGATGTTGCTTTTGTTCCTCGTAAGCCTTACTCTAGAACACCGTGAGGATGAAATCCGCCTGGTTAATAGACTTGATATCTCAGATTTAATGTTGATCAATATTACTCAAGGTGCTGAGATGGATGTGATTCAATATGTAAGGATTTATAAACTAACTCTTTCTGGGGGAAAGCGCTACGCAATTGAAAATGAGGTGATCAGAAAGCTGATACCCATCGGGGCTGTGACGTTAAGTCGCGAAGTTGGGAAGAAAATTTGACTAATCTCATATCCTGATGTCCCGTGAACACTGTTTGTTTGAGCCAAGGGATTGGCATCCGAAACGTCGATTGAACCGAATAGCATAGGTATAGGCAGCAGGAATGCGATGTCCTGCAGCCTTTACCGGATCCGGATCTCCTAATCAAGGACAAGCATTCAGATCAGTCGATGCGCTTTTGGGTTTGGTGATTAGTTGGGCTGTTTGCAAAATCTCTCGCACAACCCCAAGCGCACCAATAAGTTGTATCATAGGATGGCTCGAGGAACCAGCTACCCGATGTAGGCAATATCTTGCGCCAAAAGAACTAGTAAATTGATTTGTGCCCGTGCTCAAAGACTTCCAGTCAAAAAGACTGGGAATGGTTTGTTGGGCGTAACACGGTTACTAGGCTGAACTTTCAAGCACTGGTATAGACTCGGGAAACCTGAAATTGATCCTCATGGAAGCTCATGAGTCAATCGAATGAGCTCCACCATCGCAAGATGGGATGTGGAACAGGCACTGGTTTGGAGAGATGAGTCAAAAACGAAGTAAACGAGCGAGAAGGCGCAGGGGATTTTGCGTCCCGTGCATAATCACAACTCTCTCTTTGCGGCAAGATATTATTTTCTCAAGACCGTTGCACATGTGAACGCCAGACATGTTGTTTGAAAGAACAAAATTCGAGCAAAATGCTTGGGTAGAATGAAACTTTGGTGAATGTCTATTCTCCCAATCCATTTTATCAATGCGTTTTGCCATTGTGATGTCATGCTTATGAGGTCTGAGTCTAACAGTGGACGATAGTGTGATATCTTTAGAGTTTTGACATTCGACTAGAGCACTTTT
>KZ147717.1:2312-21404 GCA_002157085.1 Melampsora occidentalis | reverse complement strand
CTCTCTGGGCATTGTGCTCAGAGCCTGACAAGCTCCCTAACCTCTGGGCTCGATGCCCTTTCTCTCCCCCCCAAATTTCATTTGGTCTCGAGTGAATTCAGAGTGGCTGTACACCCTCTCGGCCATTCAATTATGCTTCATGCATCGTTGTTTATTAAACTTTCCGTTTCAAAGTTTGCTCGCATCATGGCATGTTTAATTAAACCTTCCTTTATGTGTACTAGAGCAACGGGGGCGGCCCGCCGCCCTATCGGCTTTGTTTACAGCACCGTTACAGCCTGTTACAGCACTATCGTCTAAGCGTTGTAACACTTCGTGGATCACCCACTCTGTTATTCCCATAAAGCGCTGCTTGAATGCTTGTCAACCGTCAAAACAGCAAACACTGTATCAGATTGTCTCGTAGAAGCATTACATTCCATAGACAGATAGTGTGCGAAATGACAAATCAAAGCACTTTAAAAAAACCACTCTGCTATTCAACTACAACGTTCTTTTTCAGTCTGCATACCACTTTACTACAATTTTACTCCAACTTGTGCCTATCACCCGTTTCTGGTACTGCCTTTCCTACAACACCCCGAGAACTACATAAGCACCACCGCTACACCTGATAACTATTACATACAACAGTCCAAAACCATAATGTAAGACCTTCTCTAAAATTTAACAATAGATCAGATGTTAGACGTACCCTCACTATAAAGCGACCTCTTGCTTCCGAGTAGCTTGCTAGGCTCCCTCTGAATTCAAAGATGCGGCCGATCTCTAACATCTCAGGATCCACTGATAATAACATCACTGTATTGATCGTATAATCTGTGAAGAATTCTTCATGCTCTCCTGTCTTCAAAACACGTCAATTATTTACGTTTTCGAGGAAAGTCAACATAAAAGGCTTACCGCCGGATTCCACTGACGGTGTAATGTGGTTACCACGATATTCTGAAAGATTGTCTCATCCTGAAAATGATGCATTTTCTCCGTGATTATTCCGCGACTGTTCACCGACAAAGTATTTGCCAAACACAACGGACGAATGAAAGCTGTTCCGACATTGACACTGTAATCTTCGTCGGGGAAGAACATGC
Organism: Melampsora occidentalis; assembly: GCA_002157085.1. Lineage (NCBI taxonomy): Eukaryota > Fungi > Basidiomycota > Pucciniomycetes > Pucciniales > Melampsoraceae > Melampsora > Melampsora occidentalis. The sequence goes on along the minus strand of KZ147717.1, from coordinate 20,313 downwards.
ACTCCTTCGCACTGCCACGTGGAACCATTGTTCCATCGAAACGATAATAATTACGTTCTTTTAAAGCGCGATCATATCTTTCTGCAGCAATTCGAAACTCGATTCCTTGCAGCCTTCCTCGGTTGACCCATGTTTTGGTTGTATAGACCTGCAATATTGATCTCGACATCGCGGGCATTTCGATCTAGGGTCATATATATCAGACATTGCATCTCCGTAAGAAATTTGAAGTAAACCTACCTTTTCCCCGACTTTCATGATCCCGTTCATTCGCATCGATAAAGACAATCGGTTATCTAACATAGTAATAGATTACCACGATGAGCTGAGGGTGACGGTGACGCCTTAACAAATCACTGCTCGAACTGAGTATGAACGACTGAGCAAAATGCGACTATTCCAGGTAGCGAATATGAAACTTCAGACAATGCAATATTTAAGATTTTGATTTTAACGAATCTTTGCCGATGCAGCTGCTGACTTATCCCCAGTACTTATACTTACAATTACTCCATTTGCTTCTATACACTTAGATGCATCCACTGCAGCAAACAACAACTTACCCGGCCACATTCCTCTTCGAAACCGCAATGTTTCTCAAATCGGCAGCCCCCCCCTCCTTGACCCTGTTCACCATTCGAACATCACAACGAAAGAAACAGTCGCTCTTACCACCTTTTCGCGTCCCCACCAACTTTCACGCATTTTCACAGCTGGCCGGCAGTGACCACCCGGAACATTTGTTACTTTGCCACCTCCAGACCCTGCCATCCACTCCTTTCCCATTTTGGAGCCTCAGTGCCTGAAGCATCGACCCCGCAACGACCCCTCACCCGTCACAACGACCCTGTCAGTAAACTAATCTCGTCGCACACATCCCAGCCACCACGATCTTCGACGGCCACCGCATTCTACGAACCATCACGGAGGACAACACTCCTGCCGCAAATACCGCGATCAGCAAATCCTTGCGGCCAACGCTTCCACCACCTCCCTATAACCAACATAAACCCTCCGACCACCCCCACATACGCTCGCATACAGCATCATCTTCAAATATTCCATACCCATACACCCAAAGCACAGCAGCAGTTAAAACGTCCACAGCAATAGATCATACCAACGATGCCTCCGCAAAACGACACCCCCACTGTCAGTGACCAATTTTCTTCCCCTTTCATCCACGCCCAGCACTGACAAAAATTCGTTTGTAACAGTTCAACGAACTATCCAACGGCACTGTATGCGTTGTTCACATCCCCAGTCACTTACACCACAGCGACCACGTAGCTCCCGATGAAATCAACCTCCAATGTAACACCATCTCCGCGATGTACCACGTTACGTTTGAAATCCAATCTCGCGGTGTTCCTCATGTATACCTAATACCCGCGGCTTCAGCAAGCACCGACGCTTCCTGAATGTCACTCCCCTATTTGCTCTGTCTGTTCTCTTTCTGCTGCAGATCACACAATCTCCTGCTCCAATTGTATACCTCACTTTTGTATACATAGTTATAGATCATCCACTGTTAAAAATCAGAGATTTGGACCTACGCTGTTGTTTGTGACTCGCATAACTAAAATTCAAATTACTTCAACTCGAAGTACGCTACACAGTCGACATGAACACCTTCCAGTGTTCATGTAAATTACCCTTCAAATCAAAAATTTACATGAAATTGAGACAAAACAGCATTACTACCTTCCAACTCCCTGTTACAAAACATCACAATGTAGCCACTGACGCTACGCAATACAACATTTATATACATAAAATCACACTCAAACTCCTCTTCTCACTCAAGCATACATCGTTCCTATCACTGCGCTACGCCAAAACATTCTGCTCTTGTAATTATGTAACACACACCAAATCAGATCAATATTCTTTTATAAACAATGTTATGAGTGCTGTCTGATGCTTCTGTTTTCGACATACAAACACTGATCTTGTGATACGAAGTACATCGGGAGAGAGCCACGTATAATTGTCCGTGCGAAAACATTGGACTCGGCAAAAATATCACCACTTCATCAAGGCTCTGACCCTGAGATTTGTTTATTGTCATCGAGAATGCTGAAGCTACCGGAAATTGAAACCGATAGAAACTCAGCGGACAATTTGAATCCCCTTTATGATGCAGCTGAATTCTTGGAATAGTCTCGTTATTACCTTTGCGCAGCCCCGTTATTATCTTGCAAGTCAAGGTATAATCTCCCACGTCAGTGATCAACAACCTTGTGCCGTTGCAAAGTCCCCTTTTCATATTTAAATTACGAAGTAGTATCAACGGCATTCCCTTCTTGAATTTCAAATCATGTTTAGGAAAATTCGGTATCGTCAAAGTATTTAAGATTTCAGGTGCCAAAGGTTCGCATGTCGTGGCATTGTCATTTTCATCAATTGATTTTGATGTATAAAGTTTCCCATCGATAATATCTAAGAGTTCGTCGTTGATGGCCATGACATTCCTGTTAAGAGGTGTAATAATACATATGCCGGAGTAATACGTAGCTAGTTGCGACCATGCCCCACCCTGCACCAAGCCATTTGCCTCCTTATAAATATTTTTTGCCATTGATTCGTCGTAGATTTTGTCCGATGTAACACATTGCACATTCAATCCTTCTAAACTAATGATTGCCTCAGTTTCTTCCTGCATTTCCCCTGATCCCAACCGCAGTAACCACTCCGCGTAGCCACGATTCGCCTCCCGTACATCAGGTTCCATACCCGCGCCAGATAGCCGCACGTTTGTTACTAACGCATATTTTGAAATCAAAGGCCACAGATAAGACCTTTTAAAAGACGCTGCTGCTTGCTGAGCAGTAGATGCTCTAGGAATCACTGGTAAAGTCTGTCGAAAATCTCCTGAAAATAGTACTGTGATTCCACCAAACGGCAGATCTACGCCACGAAGTTCTCTCAGCGACCGATCTACGCAGTGTATATCATTCTTGTTTTGCATTGAAATTTCATCCCATATCATCACTCGACAGTTCATCAATCTGATTCCGTTCTTGTCGCGCTTTGAGAAACGGCACACCGATTCATCGTCGCAGTCTATCGGGATCTTTAATGCTGAATGAGCGGTCGTTCCTTGATACAACAGCAAAGCAGCAATCCCAGATGATGCCACTGCCACTACAGAATGCCCGAGATAATTGCAGTAGTGAAGAACGGCGTTCAACACGAAAGTCTTTCCTGTTCCACCTGGACCATCGAGGTAAAACATTCTCGCTTCATTATTTGCTACAGCATCTTTGAACGCGCAGAAAATATCTTGTTGTTCAGTGTTCATCGACGATACTGCTCTTTCCAGGTAATCATAACTTGCTTCTGGTGTATAACCGTCGTCATCTTCCATTGAGAGCAATGTACCATATCCCGCTAAAAGAGTCAGATTTGGCTTTGGCATTGATATACTCCGTAAGTGCAACCCTACTTCTCCCAACGCCTGTTCCATGCGATATAATCCTAATGCTTCTATCATATCATCTGACGGCTCGATGTCGTGGTTGATTTGTTTCATGGCAAACTTGCAGTCGTCCGTCAAATCGCTTTGGAACATCTTCCAAATTCTTTGCGGATCTGCCGGCGGCCCATACTTTAGAATGATACAAAACATCCGCCGCAACTGCGCACCACCCTGTACCAACGCGCATTCCGCCATCGCAGCTATATAGTGGTCGTCGCTTAATAGAAGACCCAATGCCGAAGCCGCGCTGTTAAAAGTTTGATGTACAACTCCATTCACAGTGCGTAGATCCTCGAAAGAAGTGGGGCCCTTGACATGGAACAGCAGTAATCTCAAGAAGTACCGGTCCCCTTGTGACATACTCGCAAAGTGAATTCTTGGTATTGTTTTACTATCGTTCTTCCTTGGCTTCCAAGTCTTGGTAATTTTATCCCAACTGAAGTAATTAACTATTTCTGGATACGTTAAAGTATTCACCATCACTTTCTTCTTTCCTTCCGTGATATCAATCCCGTCACGGCACAGCGCAAAAAACTCGGTGAGCATTGACCGCGCCGCCCTGCCAGATTCGATTTGACGCCGTAGTGTTTCATTTGTGACAAAGTATACTGGATTCTCTTTTGGCATGTGCAATTCTAATCTCTGGACTGCTGGATAACGGCTCGACATTGCGAATTGAAACAGCCGCCAACATGCTGCAACAGGACAGCAATGAATCAGTCTTATGTTCCTTACACCGCCAACCGAATTCACTTTACCAACTCACCTTCTGTAGCAGTCAAGCTGCGGCCATCCACGAACGTCTCGATCTCGTTCTCAGCCACCATCGATAAGGACGCTCGGTCGTGTCCTTTCGTGATGTATTTGTATAAGTACTTTAAAGCGTGGAAGCTAACGGCGACCTCCACATTGATATGGCAGCTGTACTTCATCAACAGGTAAGCATTATATGGAGCAACATCCCTGTTACTGTATACATAACCGTTGCGCGTAAATGTCACTCCGTTGTTCCGTCTTTGATATGTTGGATATGAATCGTCTGTCATTGTCGTAGTTTCAGCAAACTCCTTTGGATAATTAAATCGACAGTGGTTATTTCTCCAGCATGAACTGCCTTCACCGCAGGGGCCATGTAACATAAGCTTGGTGACTAAATCATATAACAAAGGCTCAGTTTCTTTATCCGGTATCTCTGCACGGACAACCAAATCCACGGCCTCTGGAGTACGTGGCGTCCCTTCCTTCGTGAGTATGGGAATAAAGTGACAGTGTGGCCTTCCTCGATTTTGGAATACGATTGTAGATATGTGGGACACACAGTCTCCTAATCGACCCTTATCAGTTATATCCTCTAACAACGCGCTGAGTTTCAGATCAAAAACTCGTGTCACTAAATCTGGTCTATCCATCGCAGCCTGGCCAAACTTCAGGTTCTCTTGAATTTCAGGCCAATAATCGTTTGCCGTCATTGTTATAAAAAAGCTCGGTTGACCAAAATGTTGTACCAACGCCATCGCATCGTGATATAGTTGAATCATCGCTCGCGGTCCTCCAATATGAGAAGCGGGCAATACAACTCGTCGTCCAATGGCAAAGTCGTTCCTGCCCAACGCTTCTACCGCACCTGAATATAGTTCTGCTCTGATTTCTTCCTGATGCGTCCTGAAGTAATTCAACCGGCTGTGTTCTACGCAGGCGTATAGATCAGTAGCAAATTCTTGCAAAAGGTATCGTGACGCCAATATATTTGAGAACTCGTTCTTCCTTTCGAACAGCAGATATGCGAACCATGCTAATGAAGTGACTTCCGCTTGTTTACCTATAGAATATGTCAGATTGTTGATCTACAGCAACGTTATTTTCTTACGTACCTTGTTTTCCCGGGATACGATAATGTTCGTTCCATCCTTGCTGACCGAATGGAAAGAGCAGCGGATAACGCAGCGGCAGATACCCCGTATGGAGATCTGAGATTCTCTTCCATTCCATACCTGTTGAATATAAGACAATATCTCTGTCGGCACTGCCAATGTCACCGTCATCCCCAATCACCATCACTACTTCAGTCGCTGATGGTCGTGCGTAGGTTCTGATATCGTGGTTCGCCGCATTTTCAACAGATGGTTGTATTGTTTTAACACAGATCGATGTTGTCTTAGCTGATTTGATCGTTTCGTAGGCTGACCGGAATTGCTGTGCATACGGATTAAACTCATACATCATATCCATCAATTTCTTCATAATTCTATGATTGGTTCCTCCTCCCGAAACTTTCACCCGATGCCCAGCTTCGTCTCGGATCTCAGGACCCATCATGTAAATTTGTGCAAAATGGTATTCACCCTCTGTGGGCGGTAATATTGTCCCCAGATCATGTACTAATTGACCTGCAATCTTGAAACAACGACCGCCGTCTTTGCCATTTAATGATAAATCTAATTTGATCCCTAATGATGTAAAGCTTAGGGCGTTGTTATAAGCTCGGATATTCTTCCTAAAGTCTCTGCCATCTGTGAACACGTCAGCATTGGTTACTATTCATTTAGTCACAAAGACTTACCAGGATTATTTTGTGTTAGTAGATTGTATAGTAACATTGGTACCGGTGGAAAGGTAAAATAGTGTTGAGGCAATTCGACCTTGCCACCGCGGCAGCATATTGAATAATGAGCTGGACACAGCGGACCTCTCGCTCTTACAATCTCCTTCTTCCAATGCCAGGCGCCACAGTGTTCGCAATGCTCGTTCATGTCGCCAATGCGGTGTGGTATTTCTGTTCTAAAGCGCTTCAGGATGATTTCTTCCTTATTTTCATCTCGATGTCGAATAGCAACCTTTGGCATTGTTTCAAAATTTGATAAGTTTCTTTGATCGGGATTTGCGTTAGCAAGGGAGTTCTTATATGTAGTTGGATCCTAGCGATATAAGTAGATTTCTGTGCGGCTGATTCCAATCGCTGATTGCGATGTACAACTTCTCATGATCTATATGATTCATCTTCAGCGCGGTCAACAAACCCTGACAACTCTGATTTGGCATTCAGATAGGGAAACTGAAACGTTGCTGAGTCACAATGCGCAGCATTCGATTCTGCACCCTGAACACACGCCTAATTTTCTTGAACATTGAAATGGTCCATCTTTACGGCACCACATCCTTCCTTAACAAAACAGTCTCGTTACGACAATCAAAGTGGATTGGGATTCGTTTGATCCCCATTGCCCTCGCTTTGGGCTATGAAACCAACCCCGTTTCACCATTTTCCTGTATTAATATTTTACAATGTTTCACATGAAGATCGTTTCCTTCCCACAGTTATCATGGTACCATCACAACATTGCGCCATCGCCTTGATACAAACGATGATACAGACAGACACAAAGCATATGCGTGTGAGTAACCCCGTTGATTATACGCCATTTCAACCTCATGATACAATGTGGGAGCGGCCAAGGGTGGAGCAAACGGATCAATCAAGAGTCTGCAGTGATTCAGACTCGTTCTCAGGTTGGATTAACAAAGCGCCAGAGACATTGCTATTTGGAGCCGGCGCCGCTTCGAGAATCTGAAGAAAGAGCATCGCACCCGCCATTATAAAGCTCAGCAACCGCCATTGCACATATGCAGCGCCGAGGATAGACAACACCCACTTCAATTCGCCACCGGGACCCCTGAATAGTAAAACCATTCACTAATCCGTGAATGGTCACGGAGTTTCCGATCCGAAACGTAGAACAACCTGCTCGACGCATCACATCATATGCCAATATGCAATCTATCACGAAAACTACAATGCAACCCGTCTGCAAACACGAATGTTAGCTCGCAACAACGACACATAGTTGCACTGTTACTCCATAAAACTTACAGATGGGTTGCACTCTTGATGCAAGGTTGTCACATTCAAATATCGCCCTCCTGGCCTTCCACGCCAGCTAACGATACAGCCACATGATACTATGTGAACTTCATTCAAGAATGATGCTGGGCCATGGTTCTGATCAGCCGTTAACTCTATGTTTTCCGGTGAAACGTAAAGCACACTTCCCTCTGCAGAGTGGGAGTGCATTACATGCCCCCGAAGCCAATAAACCGAGCCTGGCTGCACTTCATGATGACCAGCGCCCACGCTAACGGTGATTGGCATCGCTTGAAAGTCGAAGTGGTCCACAACCACAAATGCACTTAAATGCCTGCGCCCATCCATGCGAGGATACGACAATAAGAGCTATAAGGATATCAGTAAAGAAAGATCCGCAGAGCATGTTACAACGGAACAAACGTGGTGAGTAATCAAAAAGCGACCACAGAAAATGACAGGATGTCTCGATAGTGCAGCAGACATAGCGACGTTTAGACTGGAGCAGTATTTTTGTGCTAAGAAAACGACCTTTGGTCGCAAGTTTAAAGAAACCCCGCGCGGCACTATAAAGTCATGATAGAACATCATTCAGCGGTGGAACACTGCACCCACCGAACGAATCTAAACGCCCGCATGACCTGATTCCAATCATGGCATTGCCAACAGCGGCGATTTCAACCCCCGTCCTAGCCACCCACTACCGCAATTGCATTATTTCACCTGGATTCTTATTCCATTTTCATGCCATTCTCAATTGAACATCATGCCACAGTAATGTCTCGTCAGTTCCATCGCCCACGCTTCGCCTCAGCTTCCTTCGACACGTACACAGCACCCTCCTGGACCTGTTCATCAATCGCAATTACTAAAGTTGAACGATCGGTTGATTCATTGCACCACCCCCGTCCAATTTAATACATGACCATTCTAGCATTTTGAATTCATGGCCTCGAAATATCAAGGGCTATTGAAATCCAACAAAATCAACGCACAACCATTGTTCAAATTTCGCGCTGGTCCCGGCATTGTTGTAAAATGATTCTCTCTTATCGTCTCACAGCAATGGGCACTACTCCGTTTCAGTTGCAAAGAATGATTTGCTTTGTATACCAACAGAAGGATGACAAAGCTTTGAAAACACTGAGAAAAGTATCTAGACTAACAACACGGCAGGAATTCGTCAAACAACTTGAGTTATCATAGAAAGAGTGATTGGACTACAAATAATTGTTCAGAATCTGCTTGATCAACTTCAAGCTATAGAGACGCGCCGGCCTCCTGGATATTTCACTTTGAATTTTTCTAATTGTGCTGATCTCCACATGAGGTATCTAGAGTATGATCTTTTACGGCAGACAGGTGCCCTGCTCCGGATTTGCTTCTTGAAGCGATCTTTTGCCACGACACGATATCTGCGAAATACTTCTGCACAACAAACCTCCCTAAAACAACGTACAGGATCAGCTCAATGAGAATTCGCGCAGCAATAATAAAACACCTTACATATGCTTTGCAATTTTAGATGCGTCTACTGGGACATCGCCCACTCCTGCTTTGACACCACAGGTTGCCAATCCGTATACCTACGGTAACATAATCAGTTGAGGTGCTATTTAAAAGTAGAAGGTGGTTCATACTAACATGTGTTTTCCAAATATCCTCGACATCATCGTGATCTATTACCATCCCCGAAATTTGGACTTCCTCTCCCTCATTAAACTGATTTTCAACACCAAGCGGAAACAATGCCGCATGAACATGATGCTTCGTAAGCCACATCACCGGGCTGTTCCTTTCCTAATATAACCATGAAATGTTAAGAATGATACTGATGCTTATCGAGTTAAACACCACTTACAATGGGGTCAAAATCGACCGATTTCAATAGCAATTCTATCATCTTTGGTGTGTCATCCTCGAATGTTTCAATGACTGTCTTCTTGATGATCAAACCTAATCCTATCATTGCAACCTTATTTATCATCTCCGCCGTTATTGCCGTTAAATCCATCGTTTCTTCCGCCACTTTAACTACTGTACCAGCAGCAAAATGTAATTGATCCATTTTGCCAATGTTAGAACCGATCATTTTGCAGGTTATCGAACAGATATCACCGGGGGTGACTCTATTCGCAGAACTTTTGTAAGATACCAAAGTGACCGGGTTTTCTTTGATATCACCATCTTTCGTTGAGGTGAGAATGTTTCCTAAATTTGCACACATCCCCTGATCAGTTATGTTTTCATCGTAGATCTGTACCCAAGAATATTTGTCAGTTCGGTTATCCTGCCGTCTCACACAGACATATAATGAGCTTACGTTACGACCGATACGTCCGATAAATTGCATCGCAAGCGGATGATGAACAGTTGACATCGCAGTAATAGACATATATTCTGATCCGAGTGGACAGTGGTACAACAACTGGAACTCGAATGGTACAACAATTTTTGGCCTTGAGCTATAGTGCAAAGAGAATTCTTCGTGCCGAAGTGGTAGATGTTAATTGAAGTAAGAAATAATCGTATAAGGAGAACAATGCAAAGGGAGAATGGGAGAATTGATTGCAAGATCAGAATCATGCCTTTATATACGCAGCAATAACAACCCAACCACCGTTTCAGCAGCTTATCCTGAAGAATTTGAACACAGGGTCCAGTATGGTCACTGTGCAATGCTATTTCATTGACAACACCATTCCGCACTGATGTTATGTATTTCTCCCCACGCTTTCATTGTCATATTACTGTTTGATTGTTGAGACCCTGCCCCGTCGTCAACGAATCGGTCGAATATCTGACTGTCATAACTGTTACCCAGTGTTTATAGGCTAGGCCCTTCCCAACATCAATACATGACAGCCTCAGGGCCAAATTGAAACCATCCGGAGGTCTTTGAGATGTTAGGGGCCTCGAAAGTCTACGTCATTTGGATGTCAGTCACACTTTCTCTACACTCCGTTCATCTCAGCAAATGTGATCACTCTTCCCCATTGCAGAGTCTCTCAGGGTTTAGTTTGACTGGTCCCCATATACACGCTGTCAGTATTTTCTGCGACCTTTTTGGTAGTGCAGTGCGGATGACACTAAAATTTGCCATTGTTGGCCAAAATCAACGTTCAGCGTATAAATATCCTGTCAAGGCATCATTGTATACTAAAGTCAGACCACGACAGAACGAACCACAGTAAAGACTTATCAATTCCCTCCCTACAATCATGTCTTTCCCAATCACTATGGCTGTCACAATCCCTATTACATCTGAGGTAAGTCTTCATTTGTTGAAAGTTTCAACCGGATACTGACTTTCCACCAAAGGCGATACAGTTGATGGAAGGATTCATCCAATGGCATCAAAGCACGTCTAGACTTCTCCTCTCCCACGACGATGGCAATATTCAGTCACACGATGTTGGTGTTGTCGGATACGTCGCAGCAAAATATGCATTGAAACGTACACAATGGTACAGCATTTGCGGCCCATTCTCGCATGATCCCGACACAGACACCACGTTAATCAAATATTTCTACGATACTGAGACCGCCGTACGCATTATGGGGAGAACACGTGAAGCCAAGCAATCGCGGCCCATTGTTAGCGGCCTAGGCAAAGTCTCTTCTATAGTCTTTGCTGAAGGCAAGAATGAAGCGCAACCCTGGAACATGATCTTAACAGCAAAACATGATTTCTATGATTCTTTCGTTAGTCCAGTCGTTTCTCAACCCGATCTCAGCTGATCCTCGCTAAATTACCCTGTTCAATTGCATGCGAACGTTATTAATATAGGGTCATAAGTTCATCTATTTTTCAATAGACTATCATTTCGGGTATCACACCCCTTCGCCAGTTGATTGGGATAGATTCATCGCAGCTGAATCAATGTGGTTGCACGGCAACGTTGTTACCAAAAATACAGTCCTCGGCCGATATGTTGTCGAAGTAAGTCCAACAGTTCTCCAGCGCACCAAGAATTAATACTGAAATAGCCACTTCAGGTATTTGATTTTCAGATTGTGACCCCGACTGACGCGTTGTAAAGGGATTGCAAAACCAATGTCTTCACATCCCCTGCTTGTTTCTCAAAGATATTGTTTCATTCCCGTTGCGCTCCAAATTGTGACATGTGATTCCACTGGAACATACTTTTCCCCATATTCAAACACTATCGTCCGTTGCTCTAGTCTCAACATAGGATTGTAACAAAGCATCAGTCTGCTTTGTACTCTAGGGGAGACTCTCTGCCAATGTTAACAACAGACTTCTACACTGCCGCCTCAGCAGGTTATCCTCATTATTGTCATCAGCCTGCATCACGCTCATACTGAGTCTCAGTGTATCTACAAAGTATTTTCCTACTCCACTTTGTCAGCAGACTAATAGTTTTCCACCATGTCACCAACTGTTGATATAGTCTCAGTGTATCTACAAAGTATTTTCCTACTCCACTTTGTCAGCAGACTAATAGTTTTCCACCATGTCATCAACTGTTGATATGAAATTCACGCTGCCAAGACTGCCTCCGGAGCCTTTGCTGTTTCATGCACCAAGTACTAACTCCGCGTCACTCAGCTTTCACAACAGCCTTAAGTTGTAGTGTTACATTGGCGCCCATGTTTCAACCGTTGAATCTTCTGCAATACACAATGGCCACTGCTTACTGCAGCTCTCTATCAGTGTTGTAGATGACATAAACATCCACGACATCGACCGTCCCTGCCTTTCCACACGCGATGTTACCCTGCAATGATTCCTTGTTCAATTGTAATGCTTTGGTTTGTATATTGGCAGCATCTCATCGTTGCAATCACGAAACCAAAGTATCACTGCAATGTTGTTGGTTCAGCGTCAGACAACATGTTATTGTCAGTCTTATTGAGGAAGAATGACGATGCATCCCCAGCACTGGCATTCATAGTGGTTGAATTGCATTTATAACTTGGCTTCTGTCAAGCAATCATATATACGCGCTATTTCAGTCACGACTTCTATTCACGTAGTTTCAAAATTATAAAAGCCGAAGTTACAACAGCTTCATCACCGACGCATTGAAGACAAAAAATGAATTACATTCCCTCAAGTCGGCATTCCGTAAACTGCAAAGACGCGGCGGTGATTCAAAATGTCGGTTTGTTGAGAAGCACGATATTGTATTCCCAGCAAATTTTTTTTTATGAACATACGCAGAACTTCTTCGATACAAATCTAAAATACTACATAAAGATGACATCTATACCGAGAGACAAAAAAATCACCATACTACGCACATACAGAACACCAAAAGAAATAGTGAAAAATAATGAGTGACGATGGTAAGATGAAAGGAGAGAGGTACATTTCAGCACAATCGGCCGAAACAGCGCAGCGATCCATTTCCCGCCAGGCAAAAGATCGATGATTTGAGGTTACTTGAAAAGACGTTGGTTTATTGTCGTGCTGAAGATGCGGAAGAGTACCGTGAAGGGCGCAGCAGATCAATCTCGTCTGGCACGTTTAGCTGCAGGTGGGGTTGATTTAAACCCAACAGTCGAGTCACTGAGCGCGGCGCTTAGGTTTGCTTCAGACGAAAAGCCAACGTCTGATCCCGACCCGCCGGCGACGCTGGACGCAGCGTAAGGATCACTAAAGCGCTCCTCGCTGGCTTCAGTTGCAGCCGATTTGGGGACGCTGCATTGGTCGAGTGCTCAGCATCCATGGTATCAACTAATAAGAGAACTGGCAACTTACGGTGTCAAAGCAATTCTCCCACCGGCAGCTCGCCCAGGAGTCTTGATGGGGGTTTGATTGTTTTCATTAAGATGTCCAGAAGTAATACTGATCGATGTGGTCTGTGTAGTAGAAACGTTGATGAGTTCCAAATAAAATTCAAATAAATTGCTTATTACTAACCTCACATTCCCACATATACTTCTCACCGTCATAATCCTTCACCAAACCGGTGAATTGTGCTTCGCGGCCAACGACGCATAATTTTTGAGCTGCTTCCATATTCTTCATTGGTGGGATAAAGTGCTTAGTACACCAACTGACGGACATGCGCGTCTACGAAAGCATCCAGATTGTCGGTTACCTGATATCATCAGTCGCGACGATAATATTAATTGCAGCTTACAAATGGGTCATAATCGGTGTGCTTCAAAGTCGCAACCACGGTGGGCTTCCCTTTGTACAATGGATCCTTGATGACGTCTTTCGCAACAATGATGCCCAAGCCGACCATAGTTACTTTGTCCATCGCCTCTGACGTCGGATTGATGCCAACTTGTTCAGTCGGACCTAGATTGATCCTGTTGGAGTTCTCGAAGTGCAGATGATCCTCGTTCTTGTCATTTGTTCCAATCATCTTGCATGTCATGCCATATAGGGCGCCGGGGGTTAATGAATCAGCCTGGCTACCGTATGAACTCAGGTATACCCCGTTGGCAAATGATGCGCCGCCATTCATGCCGGACGTCATGATCGCCGCGTGGTGCGATAAGAACCCCTTGTTAGTTGGTTTTGGAGCTGGACCCTACATACATAGACGTATATCAGCTCCACTCAGTATATAGTCAGAGCGCCATTGTGACAAACCTCTTCACCACATTCGCCGAAGGAATTAACACGGCAAGGATGAGATAATTGTCTTTTGTCGGTGCGAGACATGGTATTGACGTTCAATCGGGATACGGAGGACGGTAAATGCAAAAAGAAATGCAAAGAATGGGTAGTATGGAGTTGATTTGTTGACGATTTGATTTGATTCTTGAAAGGCAAGACAGAAAAGATAAACGGATGTTGAGGGGATGTTTTTTTGCGTTGCAATTGAAGTGTTTAAATACCTTGATCTACCAAGACACGGTTGTGGCTCGCTATTACTTGTCAACATCTTTGAGTACTTCATTCTTTAGGAGCGGAAACGTCCCTGTAAGATTTTTTATTGAGACCCTGAAGACCCTCATTTCAAGAATATAATTATGAAGGTGAACGTCAAATCTTATGGTTAGAACCCAACGGATACAACGACTTGTATTGATTGCAAGACCCACTCATCAATCCGTTTCAGATGTACAGTTCTGATAATGAAAGTGGTGAATGCGAATCACGATGCAGAGACACGGTTGTGGCTCGCTATTACTTGTCAACATCTTTGAGTACTTCATTCTTTAGGAGCGGAAACGTCCCTGTAAGATTTTTTATTGAGACCCTGAAGACCCTCATTTCAAGAATATAATTATGAAGGTGAACGTCAAATCTTATGGTTAGAACCCAACGGATACAACGACTTGTATTGATTGCAAGACCCACTCATCAATCCGTTTCAGATGTACAGTTCTGATAATGAAAGTGGTGAATGCGAATCACGATGCAGCTACCACAGCGTTAGTAGGATCTTGACAGGGTCAAAGATGCATAAGCCTACTCAACTCTTCGAAACCGTTGTGCAGATGCAAGTATTCAATCTCAATATCAGCCATGAGTAGGTGGTCCAGACGGATCGGAGAAGGATGATAATGTTGAAACAGAAGGTAGTACAGTTTCACATGATAACGGGAAATCGTACAACGTAACAACGACATCCCGTCTCACCGTAACTATGGGTCTCTCTTCAAACGTAACAACGACATTCCTTCTCACCGTAACTACGTGTCTTTCTTTTCTATGTTTGATTTGTCTGAATTGGCTTGTTTTCTACAATCACATGTATTCACTCGTTTACTTTTGCAATTGAATCAAGACCTCTTTCGTCATGGCTGCAGTTTCATCTGAGTACCTTTTAATGTACCGTTTATAAGAGTCTCCTATCCAACGACCTTGAACCTTTATTGATTCTATTGACGAACCGTGATGATTAAGCAACGACGCCCCTCCTACCCTAAAGGAGTGGCCTGTAGGCCCTTCTGAATTATACTTTTTCCATACTTGATTTATGGTTTTCATGGTTTCTACCTTCGATAAGACCCATCTCTGTCCGTCTCGTACGTAAGAGAACAAGTTGTCTTCCTGTTGAACTCGGTTCACCTTGACGGTCTCCCTCAAGGCTCTTATCGGGTCCAGTTTCGTCGGCTGCCGCTTTAAATTTAGGTATTGGACTTCATTCAACTTTGCTGTTTTTGCATTGTGAATTGCTAACTCGAACTGGCTCGTTGACTCGACCTTTTGCAGATCTTTGAGGCGAGGCATTCGTTTATCTGGCTTGTCCGATACCAGCTCGCCGAGTCTCGCAAGCCCCCAGAACGCTACCAGTGCTACCGCTAAGACTGCTTTTTCCTTGTTCCCACCATTTCCTAGGTCGATTAACAGCTGGTTGAGGTGAGATACGAGGACTGGTTCCTTCCCCTCATCTTTCTTTATCGATTTCGAGTTACTCGCTTTAGACTCATTCTCTTTCTTCTCTAGTTCATATTTTCTGGAGGCTTTGAGGGACAGCCGTATTATTTCTTCATCCACCTCCGGGAATTTCACCCGGTGCAATTTGTGCCAGGCTTTTAAGCCCACGATGTATTTTCTAATCGTGTCTGATTTCACTGCCTCTCTGTTTGTGTCATTAGGATTGCGGCGTTCACTCGCCCATATGATAAAGTCATATATTTGGTCTTTTGACGCCGGTAAGCAATCTTTCCTTTGCCTTCCTTCTTCCAGGTTAAATTTCACAAATTTCTTAACCGCTGAATTATAAACTTTCATTGTCTCTTCAACCCAACCGCCACCCATTATATGCTCCACCAGTTCATTATCAGACACTTGTTCATTGCCTTCTGGGCCTTTCCTGAACTCATCTAAATTCGCCGGAGCTTTGATTTTGGGTTGTGCGGGCTTTGGTCTTAGGTCGTTCATACCTTCCGAATTCTTGATATATCAATCCGTATAAGTCTTGTGGAAGAGGTATGTATACTTGCTTGTTCAAATCTTCGTCTTCATTGATTCCTCTTGAAAGATCGTCAGCTGGGTTGTCTTTGGATGTGACTCTACGTTCCTGAAGGTCTAGCTGATACTCGGTAAGTAATTTTTGAATTAGCTTCCATTCTTCATTTACTGATCTGTCTTTTGACTTTCTCTCACGCACTACTCCTTCGGTAGTCGTATTGTCCGTATGGACTATGAATCTCCTCCCTCGAGTCTCATGTTTTTGTCTCACCATCAGGACTCCTAGGCGGATCGCAAGTGTTTCCACCCATGCTATGCGTCTTGGAGATTCGCCCACCTTCAGATTGTAGGTTTCCCATCTTTTCTCTAAACGGAACATCGCCCACGCTGATCCCAGTTTCACGCCTATCCCAAAGGATGTCGACGCATCGCCGTACCATTCCACATCGACTGGTGTCTTATCTGGAATCATTCGTAAATTTTTAAATGATGTCAGTGTTTCAACCCACTGTTGTAAGTCCTCTTTTACTTCCTCTGACAGTGACTTCTTGATCCACTTATTTCCCCACTTCTTCATATAGTGGTAGAACGTTCTCATGTACGCCTTCATATGCGGTAAAATCAAGAGGGTGTGAGCTAGTCTTCCAACTACTACCTCCAACGTCTTTAGTGAGATTTTTTCTGTCGAAGTAAGTAGTTCTTTGGCCTGTTCTGTACGTTGTTTCAACTTTTCTACTGGTAATCTTACGGTGTGGTCTTTGCCATTCCAGATAAACCCAACAAACTTCTGTTCTTCCGCGAACTCTTGGTATTTCGACTTGTTCGTCTTTACGCCTAGTTTTGCGCTAACTTTCACTACGTCCTCCATTGAAACCACATCCTCCGGCCTTTTCATAAGCAGATTGTCATCCACCCATCGGAAGATTTTCGGAATTTTCAACTCGGCCTCCATTAAATCACGCCACGCATCAGCTGGTCTTCCAAAAATCCCGCAACCCGCTACCCCTCCGAAGGCTACTCTTGTGTCTATCCATAAATTCCCGTTGAAATCTTTCAGGATTAAGTATGGCCACTGAGAAGGGTCTGTAGGGCATTGGCGATACGCCTTTTCCCAATCAAAAATAGCCAATAGCCATTTTCCAGGGTTTTTCTTGAAGAATCGAACGACTGTAGCAAAATCGTCCCAGGAAGTCTTGAAATGATTCTTATTAACGAATGAGTTTACAGATGGTATGTTCTTTTTTCTCCTTGGATACGACAAGTCATGTATTACCCTGAAGGAACCATCCCCATTCACCGTACTTCCCATCGGACTCGACCTAAAGAAAGGGAACCACTCGGCCACTTCTTGATGCGAAAAGGGGCCGTAAATCCTTCCTTCGCGTTTTTCTTTCTCCAGTGTGGCCACGACTTTCTGTCTCACTTCTTCAGCCGACTCGTGGTTTTCCGGCGTGTACCATGGTAAGTTTCCTACCCTATGCACTGGTATGCCCTGGGGGAAACCGTATCGAAATCCGTCGACTACATCCTGATACTTGACTAATAGGCCGTGCTTTTGTAGTTGCACTTCCCACTCATTGACATCCATTTCGCATCTCACGCGACACGGCCAAGGTCTCCCATCTTCTGGGCGGTGGATTTTCTCCACAAACAAGCTTTTCTCTTTTGCTCTTTGTTCTTCCTCGGACATCTGATCTTTCTTTTCTCTTTCATCGTCTGATAGATCGCTTCCACTATCCCAAGTTTCCCACTTTTTCCTTAGGCCGCATTCGCTCCCATACCCTGTGTCGCCACTAGATGAGAACTCACTACT
>KZ147713.1:0-10905 GCA_002157085.1 Melampsora occidentalis | reverse complement strand
ACTTGCCTGTCTCAAGATATCCTTAACTTTCAGTCCAAAGCAAGGTTTCTCTAAAGAACTGAGAGTTTCTGAAACACTGAAATCATATCTCTGCTTGAGTTTGCGGCGTGTATCCTTTAAACTTTTATATCCTGGCAACTTCACTTTAAGAAGTCCCACAAACCATCGCACACGCTCGTACTGTAACTGGGACATTGTAGTCCTTCCTGAACCAGCAACCCCCAAACCGACTAATTGCTGCACATCATGATGAATAATTAGATAGAGAAAGCGGTCTAAGATCATACTATTGGAAGTAGGAGACGTGCCTCTAAGCTTGAAAAAGGAGCCCATGTGGAATCATCCACATCCGTATCCTCCTCCCGTTGAGACTGACCCCTGGAGTTTTCGGATTCTGCGTCTTCAGAATTTGAGAAATCACTGTGATAATCTGGATGGCGGTCAATTGGTCTATCTTCGTTGCTGTTGACACTGTGAGATGGAGTACGGAACATTTCTGTATGATCCTTAGTCCACAGGTCAATCAGTGTTCTTCGGCGTCTTTCAGAAGCCAGGCCATCCGGATCTAAGCCTAGATCAACAAGGCAGGCAGGCTCAGCCTCAGCCTCCATGTTATTCAGACCCGCTCCAGGGTCTAGATCCAAAACAACAGGATCAATATTGGGCGGGTCAAGAGGTACAGCAGCCTGCTGCTCGGCCCGCTCCTTGGCCTGCTGCTCGGCCAGCCATAAGTTGAAGTTTTCGGTATGATTTTTGGAGACACGATGCTTTCGAAGGGATTTGGATTTCATGTCTCGGCTATGAGGACAAGCCCGACAAATGAAAGTTGCTTCACCGTTTTTTGACTGGGGAGTCTCGACAAAGCCTTCAGGAGTCATCTTTTTAGTCAGCGCACGATACCTTGTAAAAAAATGAAGATATTCACATTCTTCATTGTCCATCTCAAGAGTCTGCTTTCATTGAAAAAAACAAAAAACAATATGATTCAATTTGAATGCTTGAGAACTCTGAATTTGCAATATCAATGACCAACATTCACAACCGACTTACATTTCAATGAGCAAAATTGCTTCAAAGATATACCTTTTCGATGTTGATGATGGGAAAGCAAAATAGAAATCAAAAAAGTCGTTTTAAAGATATGCCTTTTTAATGCTTACGATGGACTTTTGAAAGTTATGTCAAAACAAACCAAGTCGTTCAGAATATTGGCCTTGTGTGATGTTAATGACAGGCTTCTGAAAGCGAAATAGAAATCAAAAAATTGTTCTAAACACCTTTTGAATGCTTACAACTGACTTTTGAAAGTTATGTCGAAACGAACAAAATCGTTCAGAAGGTCTGCCTTTTGATGTTAATGGCGGGCTTCTGAAAGCGAAATGGAAATCAAAAGATTTTTCCAAACACCTCTTTAATGCTTACAACTGACTGTTGAAAGTTATGTCAAAACGAACAGAATTGTTCAGAAGATCTGACTTTTGATGTTAATGATGGGCTTGTGAAATGTTGCTAAAAGCAATAGACTCGTTCAAAGATATGACTTTTCAAAGTTGATGACTGGCTTTTGAAAGTTTTGTTTGAATTTCTTCCTTTAGCAAAGGGAAATGGCGGAGAGCGAAATGATTGAATAAATCATTCAAAATGTTTTCCTTCGAAGATTCAGAGGGAACAAAGGACTTTCAACTGTCAGGGTCAGCTAACCGCTGGCATACTGTTCGAAACAGATTTTGCATCCGCTGGTAAATCAACCCAGCAGATACGGCGAAATTATTCACGGTTTTTTGAAAGGCTCAATTTGACACGGATGATCAGCCACTGGAGAGCAGTCGATCAGCTGTGTCTAGCCACTCTGTGAAAATGTCCGGTGCCTAGCCGGGGCCACGCCTGACTATCAGCCGCGCTTCATCGGCTCCTTTTCAAACTACCGATCCCCTATTCCTCAACGAAAACAGGGCTCGTGGTGTACGCAATATTGCTTCATCCTTATCTCTCTCATGCATGGAAAATAGGCTTCTGATGTTGTTGGGGCAGATGGGTAAAGCCTCTTGATACATATCTACCACGTCACTTTGAGGATGTTTAACTATCTTGGACATCCATGCCACACAACATCCATGCACAAAGGTCGGAATTCGAATGAATCACATTTAACTTCATCCCCCAAAACCAACCAAAGCTGAAGTTCATAATCACATCATCCTTCAATTCTTGAATTCGTGTGTCATCATTCCCACTACCGATTCAGTTCTTGAATCTTTACTTACTCTTCTTTACCCTCACCCACCTCTAATGAGGTTCATAAGCTGACTGACTAATGCCCAACGTAATTACACGGAGGGTTTTTGATAGCCTCCTCTGTGGAATCCCAAGGCTTGATGAACTAAAGAAGACTCTTTGAAAGTCACTAAAAATAAGATTTGATGGAATTGATTGATTGATGATCATCATGTACATATGTACATTGATACGAATTCTACTTTCTAATTAGATATTTGAGATTTGATCATCCATCATCCATCAGAATTTACTTACTAAAATGCTCTTGACCACTCTTAGCTCAGTCATTCAGATCTCAAAAGGGTTAAGAGATTGATGAAGTTGAGTGATTTTTGGTTGATGAATCTTTCGATCAAGCTTCAAAGATCATCAACATCGGATTTGTATGTGAATCAATCCATTATTGTGTATTGACAAATGTGATTCTCTGATGCTTAAGTACTCTGATCAAGTGATACATAGTCATCATCACTACATACGTACATAGAGTCTGACTCTCAGTCAAGAGGGTGAGACACGATCCGATTCGCATCCACTATTTTTCGGATGAACTAAACCCGAACGCTCGCTTGCATATTGGAAGGTTTGATTGTGAATCGGATCTACTTGATCCGAACTCTTGACCTGCAGATTCTCTAAAGTGTTTGTTTGTGTTGTAAAAGCTTGTCACCAATTCCCTGCCAATTTATGTAGATTATGTACCCCAACGGATTTAGTGATTTTGATTTGATGACGTAGAGACTGTTTAAGATTGGAAAACTTAACAGGTTAAGTCTTGATATTGATGAGTTTCTGACTGTATGTATGTAGTGCTGTACAATATGTACGGTGTTTGAATGAGATCCGTGAACCGAGTTTCAGTCAATTAGTTTTCTCCTTTTGAACTTTAAATTCCTTTTTTTTTTTAAACTTAAAAACCATTTTCTGAATACATAATCGATTTGATTTGATTTGATTTCGATCAACTCGATCAATCAATTTGTTGATACCAGACCAGAAAGAGTTGAAGCACAAGAAGAAGAAGAAGAAGAAGAAGAAGATATCAAGTAAAAGCATCTTGGTACATAAGTACATAGATTGATCTACATACACAGCTTGATGATCGGATTAAATCAACTTTGGATTTGAGAATCGATTGATTGATTGATTGATCTCCTTTTCAATTTTGAATATCACTTGTTTACCACTTCTTGTATCCCATCCCATCCTATCTCTTCATCAACTCAATATATAGTACATATTTCATCCATCCATTCTCCTTTCTTCCTTCATCCGCTACTAAAAATCATCAAACTTTTCTCATTTCCTTTTTCTGTTGGTTTCATTTTCTTCCTTCGATTACTTACCTCTCATCATGCCTGCCGTCTTAGACGCTCGACTTTCATTAAGCAGTTCAGTTAAATCTGCTCCTGCTGTTGCCGCTCAACGTATCCGTCAGCGTGCTCGAAACAATCTACCGGATTATGATCCTGAGAGCGATCTAAGTGACTCGGATGAAGGCTTGGTAGGAATCAAGGAATCTAAAAACACTTGGGAGGATGATGAAGAGACTGCAGTGGATGATGATAGTCAGTAATTAATCTTGCTTTTTTTCATCACTCATTCGATCATCATTCACTAATCTCCTCTCTTTCCAATCCATCAGGTTATGTTCAAAAGACATTGAGACGAGAGAAGCCACTACCGCCTATCACTTGGCGCAACTTTTTTCGAGAGATCAACTACATCTCCACCATCGCTCTCACCCTCGTCCCTATCTTGGCTATTTATGGTGCCATCACCACTCCTCTCAGTCGTCCTACTCTGATTTGGTCAATCATTTACTATTACTACACCGGTCTTGGTATCACGGCTGGTTATCATCGACTCTGGGCTCATCGTGCCTATAACGCCTCTTTACCACTTCAATATTTCCTAGCTCTTGGTGGTTCTGGCGCCTTCGAAGGTTCGATTCGATGGTGGGCCAGAGGTCATCGAGCTCATCATCGTTACACGGACACCGATCTCGATCCTTACTCGGCTCATAAGGGACTTCTCTGGTCTCATGTGGGTTGGATGGTTGTCAAACCTCGTCGAAAGCCTGGAGTGGCAGATGTATCAGATTTGAGTAGGAATGAAGTCGTCAGATGGCAACATCGTTGGTATCTACCTTTGATCTTTGGGATGGGATTCGCCTTTCCAACTCTCATCGCTGGTTTAGGATGGGGTGATTGGAGAGGAGGTTTCTTTTATGCTGGTGCTGCTAGGTTGTTGTTTGTACATCATTCGACCTTTTGTGTCAATTCTCTCGCACATTGGCTCGGTGACACACCCTTTGATGACAAGCACTCCCCACGTGATCATATCATCACTGCCCTTGTCACTATTGGTGAAGGGTACCACAACTTGTCAGTCATCTCGATCGCTTTCCCACACTGGCAAATCGCTCATCATGAAACTAACATTCTACTTTTCTTTGCATCCAGTCATCACGAGTTTCCTCAAGACTTTAGAAACGCCATCAAATGGTATCAATACGACCCCACCAAATGGTTCATCGCCTTGGCTTACTACCTTGGTTTCGCCTCTGAACTTAAGACGTTTCCCGACAATGAGATTCGAAAAGGTCAATACAACATGAAACTCAAGGAACTTCGAACCGACTTCCGTGATGTGTCATGGCCCACCAATTCCAACGATCTACCTATCCTCACTTGGGAACAATACGTAGAGGAAGCTAATAAGAAGGAAGATCGTAGCTTGATTGTTGTTGGAGGCTTTATTCATGATGTCACTGAGTTTATGGATGAACATCCTGGTGGACGAGCTTTGATCAAGACTCGATTGGGCAAGGACGCCACAACCGCCTTCCATGGTGGTCTCTATGGTACGAGTGTTATTTTTTTATGTCGCTTGCTGTCATTTCAAGATGGTTCTGACTGTCCTTTCCATTTGTCACAGATCACTCAAATGCGGCCCATAATCTATTGGCCATGTTACGAGTAGGAGTAATTGAAGGTGGTTATGAAGTTGAACACCTAAAAAAGAAAGTTGGAGTCTTTAGTGAGGATAAACAAATTCCAATCTGTGGACCTAAGAAACTTGATACCACTTCAACTCCTGTTAGTCCACCTGCAGGATTAGCACCTGAAATTACTGCCTAGATCTTTTGCTTGTCTTCTTTCATAAAATCACAAAAAAAACTAATGCTCAGATATTGTTTTTTTGGTTCTCGTTTCACGACAAGTTGAACTGATTGATATGTTTTATATAAATTAACTGTCTTGCCCCTACTCTACATTTTATTCACATCTTGTTTTTTTGAATTGTTTTGAGACGAAAAAGAAAATGTTTGATTTCAATCTGATATCTTTGTGCTTGTGGTGTTCTTTTAAAGATAGAGTGAGAAGAAGTAAGTTGGGTGTCCCTTGAATGTGGTTCTTGACATTCAAAGTGGGATGTCTTGTTTGGTATTCAGACTTGATATCTTGCTCTCCTCTTGAAAAGAAAAACACCTAATGTATTATGTTACACAAAGCTTTGTAAATGACTTTGAGAACAAGAAGTCAAGTAATGTAAGTTGAAAGCTAGTCGCAAATAACTCAACTTTCGTCAGTCACTCGAACCCATGGACGCTAGATAGGACCCGGAATATACAGGCCCTGTACAGGGTAGTGCAGAAAAAAGTACCTTTTTGACTCTGGGAGAGTTAAAATTCATGGGATTGTTGGCCGTTTGGCAGGGGGGATCTGCGGAAGTAAAAGGTCCTTTTTTCACCTATAGGGGCATTTCCGGGTCCTCGTTAGATATTGAGAATAGTAGCCAATGGATGCAAATTGTGATTTGGCAACACCGAGTATTTCGGAAATCGTGCAGTATGTCAACTGGCTGTTTTTAATTACATGATCAAGTTTATAGTTGTTGCAAATGGGATTTCTATGATATAAACAACTTTTATCAAAAAGAAGAAGATAGATCTCTACACAAAGATTATAGATCGATGATCAAAGGTTTATCAAATTCAATCTCAAAACAAGATGGAAATCAACATATAGATAAAAAGTCACAAGAATCGAAGAGAGAGATAGAGAGAGATATTAAAGCAGAAGGATTTCATGATTCTTTAATTTTCTCATCATGAGTTTCATTGACTAATTTTAAATGTTGAACACCTGCTTCACGTTTAACTCTAGAAAACAAACCTACATCAGTTTTAAAGATAAAGTTAAAGGTGACTAATGGCCATGAATGATGAGAAGGTAATGGATCGTAAAAATCATGAGCGATTTGTTTTAATTTTGGAAGTCTTGTCCATGGGATCGAAGGGAAATCGTGATGTCTGTTACACAAAAAAAAAGATTAGATTAAGAAAGAGGGCGAGAGAAAGGGAAGATAGACATACTCGTTATGGTATCCTACATTGTAAGTTAACATGTTCAATGGACCATAATAACTCCAGGTTTCTTGTTCTCCTCCGATACTCCAAAGATAATGTTCTGCGATAAAATGGGCAGCACAAGGGTGTAATGAACCAGCAAAGAAAGATGATAACAATAAATACATCACAGCTGTTAAGCTATTCGAACGAAAAAGAGAAAATTTGAATTAGCGGTTGTTGTTTTTGAAAGATTTGATGATCAGGATTTCTTGGTAACTTACCCGAATGTACGGTAAAGGAAATAATCAAAACTTAATTGGATTGCAAAGTTTGCAAAAACCCATTTAGTTGGTTTTTGAGATTTAACAAAACCAGGTCTAAGAGCGTAAAACAAAATTTGAAAAGTGCTAAGCCCCGAAACAAAAAGAAAAGAAAATTAGGACTTCAACGAGATCAAGCAGAAGAAAAAGAATGAGAGAAGAGAACGAACGCGAAAAAAGCTTTTCCAAAGACGTTGTTTAAACATAGTAATTCGAATTTTGTAGGTAGATCTGTATCGATGCCATCTTCTCCTAGGTAACGATGATGTTCAATATGATATTTTTTGAAGATCATCGAATAAGGTATGGTGATTGGTATATTAGCGAATAAAGCTAATAACTTATTATTCAAGATCGATTTGAAGGCTAAGTTATGAGTGATTTCATGAATCGCCAAGAATAGATTCTGGTTCGCTGTTCTGTTTTTTTTCGTATAAAAAAGATTTAAACCAATCAGGATTGTGTAAATGAAGTAAGATGGAAAAGAGGGCTTACCCTCCGATCGCATAAGCTGTTAAGAAAAAACGCCAGTTCCAAGCTGATTGTTGTCCACTGTTGGATAAATGTGAAAAGTAAATTGAGATTGAGAGTTGTAAACTAACAACTAAAAGTACAATCCATCTAGTAGTAGTAGTATATCCCATTAACTTTGTAATCTAAAATAAACAAACAATCAGTGATCCAACGTTTTTCAAGGAATCGAAAGTTTGTTGTAAAATAAGACTTACTTCAGGATGAGATTTCAAAATCGCTCGACGTCTAGACCGATGAGGTTCTTCGGACATTAACCAAAGCCAATCATTTGGATCTTGTGGTAATCCTACCATCTTAGGTTTCCATGGATCTCCTTTTCGCGAGGTACTTGGTTTAGATTCACTAGTTGATGATGAATCTGATAAAGATGATGTTTCTTCTGATGATGAATTTGTGGGACCGATCGATTCTGCTCCTGCGAATAATGACCAATTCATTTTGGTTTCGTTGGTGGTCATTTTTTGAAAGGTAAAGATATGAGTTTTGTGAAATAAGTTTGTGTAGCGGTGGAAGATGTTCGGGTATGGTTGGAAGTAGTTAGGAAGTGGTGGTGGAACTTGAAGGAGAAGTTAATAAAGATTTATATTTCTCATCAACTGGAGTTTTGGAAAAAAGCTGTATTGTTCATTCAACTTTCAAAGTTAAACCCTTTCATTTTTGCTTTCTTGACCAGCTTCGATTCATCATTCATCAACTTGGCAAATATTCATCATTTACAACTAGTTCAGATATCCTCAGCACTTCCATTCCAAAACTTTTGCTGACTCTCGAAATCCCAAACCAGACGAAGTTCAGAATTTTCAGAAGGGACCTTATCGCCCATCATGCCTTTGTATTAATACTACCACATTGGCAATGACTGGGTCAGATAAGATAAATCATATCTTTATTCTCTGATATGGACAATAAGATCCCGCCTAACGCGGTGGAAACTGATTTCTGTGTTTACAAGTGAGATATCATTCAAGAAAAGTGAAAGTTAACATACTTCGATACCAACTTACGTCAAGTCAAGTCCAACTCATCAATCATAAAGGTAAACTCAAACAGTTCAAGATGAATTTTTTCTTCTCATAAACAGAAAGGTATTAGTCCCAACTCATTTTGTAAAAAGACTTCAAGAGACCTCAAGTTTGGTCATCTAAGACTAAAGCGAATCCAGATTGAACCGGTTTCCTTTTGCACTGAATAGATGTGTACATACACACATCTCACTTGGAATCGTTTTTGTTTATCTAATTGGATGAAGATACCTAACATGAAGATATATAATATAGAGATTGAAGCTTCAAAGCTTTATCATGTGTAAGCAAACATTGTAAGAAGATTTCATTCTAAGGAAGAGTTATTGTAACTTTGTCACATTCACAGAAAATTCATTTGCAGGAATGAACAATTTTTTGAGTTCATGAGGTAAAACAAAAAAGAGTTTCCTCTGAACAAGATTTTGGAAAATGGATTACAGTCCAACCCACAGGCACCACATTACCAGCAAACTCTCAGTGTTTGTTTAATAACCCTCACTATGGATCTCAGACTCAGTGGCACAAGAATCATTGATGTTTGCAGAAGTTTATGATTTTCAAATCCATGAAGAAGAAGAAAAGAAAGAAGTTAAAAGAGAAACAAAACAGTTCAAACTGACCCAGATACAGAAAGCTAAAAGAAACCCCAAGAAATCATGACCCAAGTAATAAAAGAGATAAGCTGAAGTTCTAGAGAGCAGCAAACGTTGAGTGACAAATGAGTGAAAAGAAGTTTGTAGGAAAGACAAGTTTCAAAAGAATTAAAGTTGAAAGAAACAGTTGATCAAAAGAAGAAAGAGAGACTGAAACCCGGAAAAGATGATTTTCTTGTTTGAAAAGATTCAACAGATAGAAAACAATGAAGAAAAAAAACCAAGGACAGTGAAAATCAGAGCCAAGAAACCCAATGACAGAGACAAGAGTCAAGAATGAAGAAATAAAAGAGTATTCAAGATTTTGATCCAGTGGAAAAGATTGAAAGCTAGAGAAATTGAGCTAGAATGCTTCTTATGTGATTTTCAATGACTTGAGATTGAGAATAATGAAAAGTT
The DNA here is from genome assembly GCA_002157085.1 of Melampsora occidentalis. Classification (NCBI taxonomy): domain Eukaryota; kingdom Fungi; phylum Basidiomycota; class Pucciniomycetes; order Pucciniales; family Melampsoraceae; genus Melampsora; species Melampsora occidentalis. The sequence goes on along the minus strand of KZ147713.1, from coordinate 1,340 downwards.
GAGAAACTGAGGTAGAATGCTTCTTATCTGATTTTGAAAGACTTGAGATTGAGAAAGATATCAACTTGAGAAACTGAGCCAAGTTGGCTTCTTATCTGATTTTGATTTGAAAGAAAATGACTGAGATTGAGAAATATGAGCCAGAGGGCTTCTTTTGATACTCCGATCATGAAAACAATGCCTGAGATTGAGAGGAATGCGAGCCAGAGGCTTCTTATCTGATTTTAATTTGTAGAACTATGTATGACTGAGACTGAGTTGGATTTGAGCCAAGAGGGCTTCTTTTCTGATTTTGATTTGAAACTCCAAGTCGGAAAGCTTCAGAGATTGAGCCACGGAGGCTTCTTGTCTGATTTTGTTTTGAGAAACACAACTACGATTGAAGGCGATTCCAATGGCAAGAAAGTAGTAGTGATCCGGGATTTTTGATTATTTTGAAGACATGGCTGCTTGCAAGAGGGTGAGACAAAGCTTTTGAAAGCTCATTGTTTGTAAGGTTTATCTCAAGAGGCAATTGCAATGGATGAACCGCTTGGTGGTGCCAGGATTCTTGTGAGGTTGCGCAAAAGTGATGGAGGGCCATCCAATAGTTTTTGGAAACATGAGTAATAGCTTGAGTAGAGCGGTTTGAGGTGAGAAAGCCGTGCCTCTTTCTCAGGTGAATGGGCGCCAAGGGCATTGATGAGAGATGAAACTGTGAAACTGTGGATGATTCTCAATCAGTTCCTGGTCAATCAGGCGTCATGCAACAAAAGGATGAAGAACTGACCTTTTTGATTTCAATCCCATTGTTCGCATTTTATCTCAATCTCAACCTCAAACAGAAGGAGTTCTGAGCTCTCTGCGGGATCTACTTGAATTGCCACTGTCAAGGGCTCCGAAGCAGCATACATCTTACAACTGGGGCTACTCTAGTGCGCCATACAACTTGTATTTTATGCCACCAAGAAGAGGTGTTGACTACACAAAGAAATTCATAAGTACTCTGTCTAGTTACAAAGCAGACTAAGATGAACAAGCCTACTAACCTCTGATTACTCAAGTGCAGCTTGGCTCTTGCAATCCGGGTACATTCCAAGCTTTTTGTAGAGCCAGCGGCAATGCAAAACGATTTTGGGAGCTGTAAATGACAGTGGGCCAAAGTCAAAGCTGAAGAATTCCGGAACATTGTTCTCCAGATAGTTGACCAAAAACTTTTTATGGTATGTAAAGAATATAGGACGCCAAGGGTCACAAGACACCGCTACTGTATTGGGAAATCAACTGAGATGGACACTAGCAACTCGTCAAATAAGAAAGATGAGATGGTGCTGGAAACACCCATGTAGGCAACAAATTGA
>KZ147703.1:5286-26379 GCA_002157085.1 Melampsora occidentalis | reverse complement strand
GGAGATTCAGACACGATCACTAGTCAAGATGGTAATAAAGCCTTTCGGTGGTGTTTTGTATTCCATGCGATAGTTGATCAAAACCGTTGCTTTATCAGAATTTGTCAAGTACTACACCAAGAACTCGTTTGGAGGCCAGCTGAAATTGTCTTTATCTACCGGTATGCCTCACCCTCGGTCACTTGACACAAAGCCTTATGGAATAACTGATATGTACCCGAACTACATAATCGACCAGTCACTCTCCAAGCGGCGTCACCTTTTACAGTCACAGTCACTGGAATGATTACGCTCACCAGTGGACCTTTACCCAATACACCTATAGATTTTAAGGCTACTTATGTCTTCTCGGGATCTCATCCAGTATCTGGACAACTCCAATCGCTGGATCAAACAGTTGTAGGAATCTCTAGCAGCAAAACTGCAGCTCCATCCAACGCTCCTCCAGGCACACCTTCAGCATCAGCTCCTGCGACCGCATCCGGTCCTACGCAGGCTAGCCCATCGGCGCCCATAATAGATAGCAGTATGTCTTTGTTCAATTTCATAGTCTCCCTCCTCAAGCACAGGTCCTGAACATATTGTCCATCATAACAGAAATATCGGCCGCCGATCAAACAGCCCTCCTGAGAGCTTTTAGCGATTTTGCTTCAAAGATTGCATCTGGCCATTTTGCCGATGCTTGGTCAATATTCGCCCCCAACGCCAGAATCACCGCAAAAAATCAAATCCTTGGAGACTCAGACACAATCACTACTAAAGATGGTAATGCAACCTTAGAAGCTTGTTTGAACTGCGCCACAATATCTAATGAATCATTTATACTTCTCAGAATTTGTCAAGTACTACACCAAAAACTCTTTCGGGGGCCAGCTAAAACTGGCTTTATCGAGTAGTATGCTCCCCTCCGCTGACTTCTCGCAAAGCTTTGCCTGATTGAATGACTGATGATAATCCCAACTCGACTCAACCAGTCACGCTTCAAGCGCCTACACCGTTTACAGTTACAGTCACTGGAACTATCACTCTCACCAGTGGACCTCTACCAAACACTCCTATCGATTTTAGCGCCACCTATACTTTCGCAGGAGCCCATCCGGCATATGGACAGGTGCAATCATTGGATCAAAAAGTCATTGGAATCTCTAAAGGCTCTCCTGGTTCCGGAGCGGCGGGCGGTGCTGCCGCACTAGGGGGTGCTGGCGGAAGTTTTGGAGGATTCTCAATTCCAAACTTTCATGGTGAATCTAGATCTTCTCTATGCGAGCCTGATTCACAATGATTCTTAAAACTGTTTTATACTATTCATCAGATCTCGCAGGTGGTGATATCGGTGGTGTCACCGGTATCTTACTGAAATATGGTGCCAGCATGCAATCTGGAAATTATCCTGCTGCATACAATGTTTTTGGACCCCGCGCTACGATCGTGTTTCAAAACGATTTGACAGGTGGAGCAGTCGAATATTTAAGAAACGCTCAAGGTATGAGTATCAAGCAAATTATTTTTGTTTAATACGAGCAATGGTTTATTGTTTTTTTGTTCGAATTTCATCAATAGAATTTGCATTCGCTTTTAGGAAATCTAGTTTTGGTGGAAAATTAACCCTCAATCTAACAGACAGTTTGTCATTTTTTCCTTTAAAACTAAAGAGATCACTCTGTTTTGAATTTCTTCATATCTGAAAACTGAAACCTTTTGCAAATTTTTCATGAAAATCAGTTTACCGACTCAAAGCTTCGACTTTTTCGATTGGCCTGAGAGGTTGGGTTGCGACTAGTGCAGGTCCTACTGCCCATCTGCCTGTCAGTTTCTGGGGTGTTATCACCTTCAGGGGAACAGCGCCACAAGAAGGACAAATCGTGTACTATAGCTTGGAGCTTCAAGGCCTTGCTGATGGATCTCAGCTCGCAAGTCATATCCCAGGTATAACAGCCCCGCTAATTGATCCTAGTGAGTGACACTTGACTTTGAATCGGGTATGGAGATTCTTGATTGATTTTAGATCCTATGGGGTTTCATCAGGAATAAGACCAATAGACGCTGTTAGAATTGAAGGTCTCTTACTACAATTTGGCCAACAAGTTCAAGGAGGAGATTTTGGAGCAGCCTATGATATACTTCAACCAGCTGGCTTTCTTGGGGGGTTGACCCAGATTGTTTACCAAAACGATGTTACAGGAGGAGAAATCCTGGATCTGGCTAATAAATTCGGTATGTTGATTGTTTTCCAACTTTCAAAGCATTGGTGAATTAAATTTTGGGGTATTGATGTTTTCTTTTATGCGTTTCTCCTTAGCCTTCATTTCTACATTTCAAAAATCTACCTATGGGGGACGTCTGAGCCAAACATTATCTCAGAGTAAGTAAATGAGACTACATGCAGATCATCTTCTTTCATCTAACAATTCTATTTCTTATCTTGATCAATCGCAGTCAGACTAGTCTCTACATATCCACTCGTATATGTCTTTTATGGGTTGATTTCTACATCTGGCGGACCTACGGCTAATGTACCTATCAGATATTCTTGTACGGTGACGTTCAGAGGTCGACAAACTATGGCTGGCCAACTTCAATCGCTCTATCTAAACATTGAAAGCTTCGCTGATGGTTTATCTCTCTCGAGACATATTCCTGGGATCGTACCCCCATACATGGATCCTGGTAAGTAAAGTTGCTTCATCAACAATGATTTGATCATATATTGACCCGTGATTTCTCCTATCATAATTTCAGCTATCAGCTTCCATGACGCAGTAAGAATCGAAGGTCTCATTCTCAGTTTTGGTCAAAAGATCCAGCAAGGAGATTACGTCGGTGCCTATAATGTATTCGGCAGAAATTATATTGCGGAGAATAAAAACGATCTTCTCAATAAGCACGACTCTGCACAGACCGCTTACGGTAGGCGTATAGATTCATCTGAAGGAATTTCACATTTGACTCATGTGATTAATGTTTCTAGATTATGCTAGAAATTTCAATCAGGATGCCTTTGGCGGTCGAGTGACTTCCACTCTAGCATCTAGTATGTACCAGTTTTACATATCCAAAGCTCAAATTGAAGAACGATAAGATTGACAAAATAAAACCGATGTCAATTCAGTTCAATTAGTCTCTCAATACCCGTACACGGTGATCTTCCGGGGTCGACTACAAACTACTGCAGGTCAAGCACCGAATGAAAACTTGGATTACAGTTCAACTTTAGTCTTCCAAGGAAATAGTCCTCATGGTGGTCAGGTGGTTCGATTTTCAACTGAAGTCATTAGATTTTCAGATGGAAGCACTCCACTCGGACATATTGTGAAGAAGGTTCCTTTGGTTGGAGGCTTATTACATGGTCTTTTACCTTGATGGAACGAGCTTGAATGAAATTTAAATAAAGTAAAGACAATATTCACGGGTCTCGAATTCAAACCTATCAGTCTGTAGACCTTTCATGAAATTGATCTTGCTTGTTTTGACTAGGACAAGTCATTTTGAGCCGATCATGTTTTTTATAAGTCATTAATCACTGTTTTGAAATTTGTGGAATCATTTTATACCATCATTCAATCAATTGGTTCATTATTTTGTTTTTTCCCGATTTAAAGTTTCGGAATGGAGATTCTTTGCGTTTACTTTGACTTGGGCTGCATGTGTGAAACTTGCAAGATCGTGACTCAGAGCGGCTTCGGTGACGTAAAAGTAATAAACTGAGTTAAACCTGGTCGGATCCAACCAAAACAGACTATCCGAAAAATATTGTGACATCCTCTCGCGACACTCGAGTCTCCACCAAACCTATTGAATGGTCCACATATAGAATAACCATTGGCCAATGGCTGTAGAGCCAGTCTGTGAAGTATGTAAAGTTCGAGCAGTAGAAGATATTACCTCAGATGCTAGTCTGTTTAAACCGCTCGAGTTTTTGTGGGCGTGCCCTTTCCCTTGATCTCGAAAAATGGTGTTTTGAATTTTGTGCTGTTTGTAAGGTGGCCTCGGGGCCGTTCACGGTCCACCGTTCCACACATGTGACATATGAAGCTCGTAATCAGACGAGAAGATCTTCTAGATTTCAAAGATATCAAAACAATCAGGGACTAGCAGCTCAATCATCACATACTTCCTGGCATCAATTTTCTCATATCAATTATTGATCGATTATCAGATATACATAAATTTCATGTTACAAAGAATTCAAATCACAAAAACCCAAAAAAAACTAAAACCAACAAGCCCAAACAAATCAAAATACCAAAAACAGTCTTATAAACAAAAGAACCAATAACCCAAAGGACCTATAACCCAAAAAAATCAAAAGTTTCTAAACAATGAAAACAATTTTTTCAAAAGATATAAATGCACCATAAAAAAGCGGGGGAAAGGAACAAGGTTTAATCAGATAAATCAGCAGGATTAGTATTAGGAGTAGGGGTAGAAGAAAGACGAGATTGATGAAGATTATGAGAAAAAGGTTGAGAAGAAGAAGAAGAAGGAATTGAAGGTTGATTTTGACGATGAGATGAAGTTGAACTTTGAGGATTCCCACCTCCTACTCTTAAGGGTAAAGGCTGAGTTCTGTTTGAGAATTGAGGTAAGTTTAAATATTCTGTTGATTTATTTGGATAAGTTGATGGTGGTCTTTGTAAAGAAGTTAATTGATTGAATGGTAGGAATCTTTGATTTGATGTTGATGTTGATGTTGATGTTGATGGAGTCATATTTTGTGATGGTCTTGATCGGGTGGGTTCCGATTGATGTGAAGGAATTGATTTGTCTTGACTATATGGACGGTTTTTCGATCAGAGAAATGCTTTAATTCCATCATGATTGTTTCAAAACAACACGCCAGTTAACTCGCTCACTTTCCATTTCGATTTTTTAAATTATTGATCTCGTTTTTCAATCCAGCGATTTCATCATCCTTTTGCTTCAAGGCGACCTAAGGAAAACAACAGAAAGAAAAACATACTGATTGAAAATCAAAAAGCAAGATTCGCAGAGTGTTTTTTATTTTTATGTTTCGTAGTAATTAGAATGAAGTATTTATGATGAATCTAACGAGGAAAGACTTACATCCCTTCTTTCTCTGTAAGCTCTTTGATGAGTTCGATTCTGCTCTCGTCTTTTCTGAGTGAAAAGAATTCCAAAAAGTAATGCAAGATGATCAGAAACCGATGCGAACGCCAAGAAGATAGTTTTGAAAAAAAAACTCACTTCTGTCATTTTCCTTTTCCATTGTCCAGATTTGGGTTGGTTTTGAACGAGCAATTTAGAGCCTGATTGAATTGGTGAAGGAGAAATTGATGGATCAAGGTGATGATTAGATTGAACTTCAAATGTATGTGATTCTGGGCTACTGGCGATTTCGAATTCATTTAAAAAATATCTTGGTTGGATCCGATTAGGAATTTGATGTCCAAGGTAATCAGTTTGATTTTTATTCGAGAATGATGATTTAGCTGCTTCTTCTGGTTTAGGGTAACATTCAATTCTAGTGAGCTTTGCCGGTTTCGATGAAGATAGTGTATCAAGTTTAGATCTAGAACGTGGCCTTTTCAAGTGATTAACATTTTGAGATGTTTCTTGTAATTGATGATTAGGAATAAGATGAGGGTTCGGAGGTATTAGAGGTGGAGGTGGTTGTGGAGTAATTTGGAATTGATAAGGTAAAAAGTTACGTGAATTATCATCTCCTAGAAAATTTAAATGACTGGGCTGATGCACGTTCAGATGATGTGATAGATTGTTAGCAGATGGATTGAAAGACCAAGGAGTAGTAGTTAAATGATTCAAAGGTAACTGATTATTAGCATGATCATGATTTTGAATATGATTGATAGTATGAAGATTTGGAATCAGATCACTTGTTGGAGCTTGATAAGAATTTACTGAAATGCATGGATTCAAAAGTGGAGGATTAAAAGTACAAGTACAAGAAGTAGGATTAGTGGCAGTAGTAGTAGCAGTAGTAGTAGTAATAATTCTAGGAGATTGATCATTCATAGGTGAAAGTTGACCGGTCAAATGTGATGGACAAAGTTCAGATGGGTTTGGTGTAAGGTTTAATGGCGAAGAAGTTATCAAGTTTCTTTCAAAATTCGATTGAAAGTTATCCTTTGACATCTTACTGGATTAGTTATCAGATGTCTTACTCAAAAGCTAAATCTCAAAATGATAAATGAGAGTATTTTTGAGTGCGTTCTGATACTTGAGCTCAAAAGACTGGTTTAGTAAGAGTAAGAGTAAGAGTAAGAGTAAGAGTGGAGTAAGGGTGAGTTTGATTCATTTGGAATGAGAAAACTCGAAGAAAGTTTGAGAATCGAGTTAAAAGAGAAAAGCAAATCAAAAGGAAGTTCGAAATGATGAATCAAGAGAACATAGGTGTGTACATAGTGCTACTGCCATTGCTATCTCTTGGTCAACAGAAATCAAAATCAAACACCTGGTTTTCAAAGAAAGGTAAGCAGATTCACTTTTAGATTTGGATTGATCGAGTTTACAATATAAATTCTTTGTAATCTTGTTCTTATTCTCATCATCAACCATGTCGACCAGCTTGTGTTCTTCTCTTCAACCTGCTCGTGACACACTCACATTCATTTCAGATCAAGTGACTTGAAGTTGAAAAACTTATATAAGCAAGTAAGTCTTGATCACTTTTTCGAAGATGCAGAACCCGGCTGAGCTAAGCCTAAGGGATTATGAAGTTACATAGGCTTACTTTAATCCGAATCATAAGACTCAACTCTCATCACAATCTTCTATCTATCACAAAGCCACTCACAGAAAGAATAGTAAGATTGATTTGTAAGGATTCCATCATTGATCTGTAAGCATTGAATTTCAAACTTTACTGTTCTGATCTATGTATGGCTTCGTGACTAAGATTCAGAATTCACAGACAGAATGATAAGCCAATTAACAAATACATCGACGGCGTGGTCAAAGTTTTTCCTGATAAATTTCCAAACCCACCACGCAAACTATCAACTGAATCACCCAAGGGCCAAGTTCCTTGTGCGTTGGAAGGACGCTTCCTCGAATGATCTGAGAGATGACGGGCGTTTGTTTTTGGCTTGTGATACAATTGCCATCATGATCTGATGAAAAAACACGGCAATGGAGACCAATCCAATTCCGAATTCCCAACTCAACTCATCTGCCTTTAGCAAATGACGATACGATTCTAACTAACGTGACATATACCAAATTATCATTCTTCAACCAAAAAAAAAACAAAAAAAAATTCTAACAAACGTGTATCTTTTATCTTCATCATCATCTTTAGTTGAAACAAATTCATCATCAGCGTACATATCCATCATCTTCTTTTCATCAGTAGAGTTGAATCTACCAAATACTTCATACATAACATATCACCTTTTTTTTTGATTTTTTTGGAAAAATTGAAAAATTCAAGAAACACTTTTTTTTTTGTTTAATTTTTTTTGTTTGATAAGTTCAAAGAGGATTGAATGAAAAGAAACTATTTTTTCTTGATTGATAATCCATCCTGATATTCAACCCAAACAAATCCACTTTTTTTCATTTCGAAATCGAATCTATAAAACATTAATTTATGTACCAAAAAAACCCCAAAAGTCAATCAATCATGTTGCATAGTTTGATATGATTTTGTTTAAATGTGTAAGAGATCAAGAGAGTAAAGCAACCTATACCTTACACCTCCTATTTCACCCATGACATAAAGACGAACTCCCACTGGAAGAACAAAGCGAGAAGAAGTCAGTAGAAATGACATAAACGAGCTTCAAGAAATAGAAACAAATCCTTACTCCAATTCTCGAACGAGCTCATAGCTTGTCTTTTAGGTGAATTGAAATGAGATATGAAATTGGGTAACATAGCAGGCGTTAACCCTTCAAACCTCAAGCCATCGATAGGGCCGTGGAAAATTTCAAACATAGCTAATTTCACAAATCGACCGGCCCCAAGAAAACCAATACCCAAACATCAGTTTGAAGCTTGCTTTGGACCATTATAAAGTTTTCGAGAGAAAAAAATTATTGACTTGATTGAGGAAAGACCATCTTATCGGTAAATCTTGTAGAGCCTTTAGAATTATTCATTGAAGAGTATTTGCCATCTGAATAAATTGAAACTGGAATTGGACCGTAATAGGATGGAATTGGTAAATACTTCACGTCTTCTACAAATCATCCAATCAAATTTATCAAATCAGTATCAAAAGAATAAAGAGCTAGTTATTAAATTAACGTTTGGATGCTTCTTTCTTACCAATACACAAAAAAAGAGAGTTTTCCTCCACGTGATCTTTCGACCTTGGAGCTTGACATCTACATTGTGGGTCGTGACAAACTTGAAATGAAAACCATAAAGAGAATTCAATCAAAAAATTTTCATGTTTGATTCATATCCAACGAAATTTATCAAACAATGAAACTCACTTAGGATGACTCTCTGAATAGCGTCGATCAGATCGGCACTCGTAAAGTGACCTCGGACGTTTTCTTTATTGAATGTGTTAAAACTATTGGGAAAGGCCTCACGAAGTCCAGATGAACCAAGATTCACAGGGAAAATGTCTCTAGCAGCTTCCTTCTGAGCCGTATATGGAATCGCAGAGGTTGAGGCTCGAGGACGATTTTGATCAGTTGATTGGAGTTGATCTCTTTGATGAAATTTCTGATATCCTATATCTAACCAGTCATGATCAATATGAGAAGATTTATCATAAGCTTGATATCTGAAGTTCATGAAGTCTGGGTTACGTTTAGCTCTTGCTATCTTTCTATCAATAATGGCGATTGCGTCAGGTTCAGTGAATTTCATAATCTTTTTTGGATCGAAATTGATATCGGAATCTTCCTCTGAGCCGAGAATTCGAAATGGTCGAAAATTCGCAAAACGGTTCCTCAAATAATTCACCATTTCTTCCATTTCCACTTCGTTGATCTTTTCATTTGACTTATTCAAACTGAATTCTTCATACAAAGCGATCGGCTGAACTTCTTTTCCTTTTCCTTTCACATCGACCACTTTGTTCAAAAAAAGGTTTGATGAATCAGTTCTTTTGATGATAGGAATCAATCTGGTTCATAACAATCAAGACCGTTTATTTACCATCTTTGATACCATCAGTTTTGTAGCACACTGGAAGGTTCGGACGCGGGTAGACTGTCTTCTCTTTGGCGATCGGTTTGTGAGCTTTATAGCCCCCAACAACAACATTTGAAATAATCAAGAGTGAGACATATCGATGGTTAGGATTCTTCAATTGGATTTTCTCTTGTAACATGGAGGATGGCGTTGAATAGACCAGTGGAAAACAAAGACTTACAGGTTCCGTGATTATCACTGGGGTTATAATGATAAATCGTCATACCCTTTGCAGCTACAGTTGTTTTGTTCATCGTTACATGAAGAAAGATTAGCTTCCTCGATCAGTTTGGTAAAAAATTCCAACAGAGTGTTGACAAACACTTCAAAAGATTGTGATAACTTGGAGACCCTTGTCCTGAGAGCATAGAGTTCAGCGATGGTAGTCTATGCATTGCGAACTTGTGAGCTGTATTGAAATCAATCATTTGAGGTTTCAAAAAGTTATTCAATATTTTCCACCGCAACGAAATTCGAAATAATACAGAGAAACATTCGTTAGGATTCTTCATTTGAAGGTCTCTTGTAAGACGGAAAACGAAGATGGATGGACGAGTGTAAAAGATAGACTTACGGATTCCTCGGTTAACACTGGAGTCATAATGATAAAACTTCATACCCGGTGCAGCTATTGTTGTTTTGTTCATTGCTGCATGAAGGGACATCAGCTTCCTCGACAGGTCTGGTGAACTATCTCAATAAATTCTTGACAAACAGTTCAAAATCCCAGGCCCCGAGAGCACAGAGTTGATCGATGGTAGTATTTGAGCTGGGCGATTGGAAGCTGTGTCTAGATCAATCATTTGAGGGTTTAAAAAGCGATTCAATTTTTTTCTATATGAACTAGATCTTTGTGAGTGAATCAAGTTCTTGGAATGATGACTTACGAGCTCGTCGGCCCCTTTTGTCTTTCGAGTTTATGACCAGATTTAAACTCATCTTGTCGAAGGATCCAAGAAAGTATAAGTTTAGATCGGTAAGAGTTAATGATACGGTTGTGAAGGAGATATAGAGATATCAAGGTTTTGAAATTATTCAAGTAATTCTGGAGAACGAGGTAAGAACGATTCAAGAATGTAAGAACGACGTAAGATGAGTTAAGAAGTTATGAAGAAGGCGGTAAGAATGAGTTAAAAACGAGTTAAGAAACCGATCATCAAAGATGATTTCAAAAAAAAATAGAACGCGATCGTTACTCCACGTTAAGTCAATGACAAAAGTAAACAGAAATCGGGATGAAATCAATAATTAATAACTTGATTTGCAGACGTAAGATTTCGATGAGGTCTGGGGAGAAGGTGGACCTTTTATGGTGAAGGATTGGAGTCAATTCGTACTGGTTGATTGACTGTCTGTAGAGAGGAGGAGAGAATGTACCAAGCTTTGTGGTACAGCGTAGAATGTGGTGTTTGAACGTGGGCAGTCGTGTCTTGAGTAGCTGATCTAGTCATGATTTAAAGAAGTATCCTTGTTTGTAAGCTTGATTACATTTCGGATTATTCGATTCCGGAGGATTTATATCGTGATTAATTTCTTTGCGTGGGGCTTGAAGAACTTGGAGAAAGTAAAATCTATGAGTGGTGAGATAAATCGCTGATGAATAACAATTGGAAAGTATTTACCATCTTCATCTAGTCTCCCTGATTCCTCAAGTCGCCATCATTACCTTTCCTCAGCCATCCCGTCGTGTAACATCCTTCCCAGTGTCTCTGACTTTGCTTTTTGTTCAATCTTCTTGAACTTGTGTCATGGTGTGTTGAATCTAATCTTACCTGGCAAGATATAGTAGGTGTTATCATAAGTTTGTACGCTTTTCAACAATCTCAGTAAATCTAGGAAACATACCTTTGTGTTATGGTATGCTTTCTCTGATTGACTATCGAGAACTCAGAGTTTAACTGGGAAATATGACCTGTAAGATGAAGTCCTCGAGCATCTACAGGTTACTTGAGAGTAAATACAAAATGAAGATCAGTTACCATCTTCGATGAATTCATGGCTGAGCTAACCTTTTCTTCACATGTGTCCACATGACCTCCACATGCCTCCATCTTCCTACAACCCTCTCTGTCCAGTGTCATGTCCTCTTCTGATCCAACTCGTAATCTTGAAACTTTCACATGAAGAGATAGACTTTTTCATCTTTTGACAATTTTACTTGGTGGTACGATAGTGTTTTATATAACTCAGGACTTGAGCTGTACTTTGTGAACAGATTTGTCATTTTTGAAAGCTTGAACGACATTGGTTAGGGTGTGTTGAATGGAACCTTACCATCAGTTTGTACGCTTTTTCACAATTTCAATGAGTCTCCGAACAGTACTTTTGCTTTTATTGTTGGCTTTCTTGTACTGAGTATTGATCAATTGCATGTTGACTGAGCTAGATGAAGCGCAAGATGGATTCCTCGCGTGCCTAGAGTTCACTTGGGTAAATGAAAACTACACATGATTCATCATCTTCGATTAATTCAACCCTCAGGTCGCCTTTTCTTCACGTGCCTCCACGTGTCTCCACCTCTCACCTCTTTGAATTTCAGTTTTAATCTTAAAATCATGATATAGAGAGATATAACTCGTTCAAATACTGCTGATGATATTCCGTCGTACAATAGTCTGTTTTTCACGACTGTAGTCGTACTTTGCAAAGTCGCGTGTCTTTTTGCTTGACTCCTTTTTTCACTTACATCGTCATGTAGCTCTACAACCCTTGTTTTTTTGTACCATTGGCATGGTTTTTGGTCGTCTCTGATCTTTCTGCAGGAAAAAGTCTCGTTGGGTTTCAATACTTAACAGGTAATATCTGTGTATCATGTGTCATGTTGTTTAGATCATAAGACAAGTTTCGCTTTCAATTTTGTTGGGGCCGAGAAGATCTTAGAATCTTTGGTCGATAGAAATGTCATCACTCTCTACTAATCCCATAAAGGTATGTAGAGAGAGAGAGGCGAATGGTTCTTGTAGGCGTCTGAGGATTCTTTGTCATGTAAAAGGTGACTTAAGAGTCATGTGGACCTTCTGATGATACAAATTAGGCATCAGAGCGAAAATATGGACATGTTTTGTCACCGGAAAATCAGCTTTGCGTATTGATGAGATCTATGATATCAAACTGATATAACTTGACTTCATGGCACAAAGATTCAGTACAGCTACAAGAAACGATGTGAAGATTTTGAGTATCTTTTTACGAGTGGGCTGAGCGTTTTTATAGCCTTATGATTTCTATCCGACTAAGCAGGTCGCTTTTGGTACAAGTCAATGCGGACTTTGTCCATCACCATTCAGGTTTTTGCGAACCTTCAAATCTATACCACATCACCGAGAATGGTTTGGTACGATCAGCATATCCAAGATCTCACTTGCATCGGTGATAATCGATTCAAACCAAAATTGTCTGTTCCCTCATGTATGTCTCTTCGAAGGGGAGGCTTGCAATATACATTCTCGGTGGTTCAAGACCCAAAGACTTTTGCAACAGGGACTGAGGATATCAGATGCGCGATCAGTTATGTTCTTATGTCAAGTGCTGAGAAGATCAGACGCGTGATTGTTTATGTGAAAAGTTCACTTTCCTCTAGCTACACTTTCAAGAGCTCACTCGTTTACTTCTCGCACAAAATTCTTTTTCATGAACAATTTCACCATGTTAACTTATAGAATTGGTTACATTCAACGTGGTCAAATCATCCGGCTTACGTAGGATTGTGATTCAAGAGTCCGCCAGTCTGAAAAGGCGAGATAAAGAAGTTAAACGTCATATACGTGTTGAGACAAACTTTTTTGATAGATTAAGTACAATTCTCTGTCTTCTCTCTTTTCAACTTTTTCATTTTATACACGGTGAATAACTGTTTCATTGGATCAGATCATCAGAAATAGTGTAAAGCACTGCATCTTGAAGCTTATACCATTTCTTTCTTCTCGTATTTACGCCCTGGACAAAACTGACTTTTGAATGGACGATTCACGCATGTCGTCTTATGGAGTTGATCATATTTTCACATCATCCGACTTACTAGGATTGTGATTTAGGAGATTGCCGGTCTGAAAAGACTACATAAAGGCAATGAACTTCTTATACGTGTTCAGATGAACTTTTTAGACAGATTCGACACAATCTATCATATGCTCTCTCTGCTTCTTCTCAAGTTTTCGAATTCGTAGACATTGATTGGCCGTTGACGGGAATCAGATCATGCGAACAAGTGTAAAGCACCTCGAACTCAACTAAGTCCCAAAGCTGGACCTAACCACCAACTCCGTTTGAAAGCACCTGACATCTTGAATCATCATATCATTTGGGTTTTTCCAGAGAAAGGCCTTAGTCGCATTGATCCCTCCAGATTCGAAGGCTACAGAGAGAAAGCGCATCCCTCTGTTCATTTGGTAGATTGAAAACCTTTTGTATTCTTGGGCCATATATGCGCTCCTCTTTTTAGTTAGGCGCTCGCTCCTTCAGAGGTTTGGTGCGCACTTAAGTTTGGTTTGGCTGTGATCTCAAAAGACATTCTCAAAGAGTCTGTCTTATAAGCGTCCATTGAGGTGCAATGGCCTCAAAGTTTCCTCAATATTGACTGGACCCCGATATTGAAAGTACCACTTGCTAGCAGGCTTCCGGCTTATCCATCGAGTGTGAAGACAGAAAATTCAACTGTGTCCAACAATCCGCTTATCCTGTCTTCCTTCACCGAGTGTTTTCGTCTAGGCGCAATGATTTGACTGAAAAGGAAACTCGACAGATTCTGCCCATGACGGTAACAAAGGCTTCACAGAAGCATTCAACTTGTTGAACACACGTGGCTTAAAGCTTATCAGACAACGACAGTCTATGATTGGGTTTAGTCAAGCTTTACTCAACATCCAAAGCGTGCATGTCAAAGAGCAGAATACCCGCATCAATAAGGCGATGGTGCTGTGCCCTTTCCAGGGAGGTTTGAATGTATCATCTGCCCCTGATGAGATCAAAGCCTAACATGAGATACGGCTTGGGCTGCTTGATTGAGTGACCAACGGGTTCTTTGTCGACTGCAGAAATGTACATTCTTGCATTGCTGAGGACTGAGTGGAAGCCTGCAAGAGATATACTGAAGTTAATGAAGGATTTGACATGATTCAGGGTGAATGGCGAGCAGCTCAGCGGTTTTTCAAGAAGAAGCTTGTGGTTTAAAAAGGGGCGTTTAAAAAGCAGGAGTGATACACGTAACACGGCTTACACGTGGGTTTTCACTGAGTGTTTGGGGATAATTGATTTATTTCAACAAGGACTTCCTGAAGCTGCAGAGTTTTAATTTCCAGATTGAATGGCTTATTCTATTTAATCTATGACAGTTCCCATGTCATTCGACTTTGACTTCACTCAAACTTTACAATCACAGCAATCGATCGATGTTTTTCGTCTCTAGTTGGCCACTTTATGGGATACGGCTCAATGTCACCTTGAGGGTGATTTCTTTCGTGGCTCTGAACGCTGGGATGTTAGCCCGATGCCCCACCAATCTCATGGAGAACGATCGATTTTTCCTCAATCCTTGTCTAATTGAAACAGCAATAGGACTCAATCGCATTCTGACTTTCTACTCGCGTTTCTAATCTCAGCCCGGGTCTTGTCGCGATTGTGACTGGTGAGTGTACTTCTAAGTGGATCCTGTGATGAGATCCGATTCGTAGAGTCATACAACCCCTTGACCGTCTTTTACTCGTCATTCATTCTCAACGATCAAAATCTATAGGGGGAAACACATGGATTGGTCTGATTGCTTGCATTGAGCTCGCTCGGCGTGGTGCCGAAGTCTATTGAGCGATCGAAAGTTCCTGTATCATCACCAGATCCCAGCCGAAGGCCTATTTTGATGCAACCTGAACCTACCTGAACCCAGCCACAGTATAGCTTCTCGTTCCGAGTCACGAACAAAGACAGCCATTGTGAAGATCAAGAAGGAGGTTCCTGAAGCCAAAGTAGAATTTCTTTACTTTGAACATATTATCTTGTCGTCTGCTAGTGCCAAGAAGGCTGTGGGCGAGTTCCTAGGCTAAAGAACGACTGGATATTCTCCTCAATGATACTGGGATAGTTGAGTTTTCGTTGCTCTGAGTGAGCCTTAGATTGGAAAGGATGACAAAGAGACTAATCCTAGCTTATTGTGTTGCAGATGGCGACTCCTTGTGAGATGTCTTGATCGCATGGAGCTTCACGCTTCTAACGGAATTGCACATTTTACTTTACCGATCCTCCTTCTGCCGATTTAAAAGAACTTCCAAACTCGACAATACGCATGTTTGAATTCTGAACCTCTCTTGTTTGACCCACAACTAAACCGGGACCCCATCATTCACCTACGAGAGATTAAATAAAACGTGTCGTAGTAGCAGGACACGTTCCGGGCAGAGCTAGTTGACTGTGAGTGCAGCAGTGGACAGTTTCGATCAAAATCAGTATATGAGCATTGCTAATCAATACTTATCTTGTCATAAGTATCTGAACAATGTATTGTTGGCAAACAAGCTCCAGAAGAGATTCCAAGACACAGCGGAAGTTCATAGATTGGAAAGGAAACCAAACGGAAATTTGGAATAATCGATCAAGAGAACATCATACACAGTGTCGATGCCGATGCCATGGTCAACAGGAATCAAAGCCGAAGCTTGGTGTTCAAAGACCAGTCAGCGGATCAACTTTTAGATCTGAATCATTTGACCTCCAGTCCCTTGCGATCTCATTCTCATCATCAAACATCATGACCAGGTCAAATTGTTTGCTTTTTCTATTTGCTTCTTTGAATCCCTCGTTCAATTTGTCTCAGATCAGGCGACTTCCATTCAAAAACTTATCTAAGCATTTATCACGTCACGGTCGCACAAAGCGACCAACTTCAAGACTTATGCAGTCGAGCTTACTTGCTTCCGAATCATGATATTCAACCTTCATCACATGATCCTTAACAACAACCCACAAAGCCACTCACACAATGAAAAGTAAGAATTCTTTGTAAGACTTTCATCATTGATTTGTAAGCATTTGAATTTGAATCTACTTTTCTGATCTTAAAGTTATGACTAAGAACTTGTGCACATAAGCACATTATTTGAATTCAAAGAAGTTCAATTTGAATTTCTACTCAAGATCAGGTGATCGAACCAAAAGTCGGCAAATCAGCTTCATCATGACTTATGTCATTCGGTTGGAATCACAAACAACGTGGGGATATATCTTATTCATCTGATACAACATCAGCTAATGAAAAAGGATGAAAACAACAAAAGATTAAGAATCCAACTCCCAATCCTTTCTTGACCAAGCGATGACAACATTCACCAAACATGTCTATACCCAATTACCACCCAATAAAAACAACCAAATTCTGACCAACGTGTATTTTTTATCTTGATCATCATCCTTGATTGAAACAATCTCGTCTTGAGAGTACATATATCCGCCACCTCCTTGTTATCACTCGATTTGAATTTACCAGAAACGGAATACAAAATAAATCACATCATTTTTTGAAAAAAAAAATAAACATTGAAGAACAATTTTTTTGTATTTTTTCAACTTTTTGGAATTAAGAAAAGGAAGATTTGTAGAAAAGAAACCATTTTTTCTTGAGTGATGATTAAATCTAAACAGGAGGCCACTCAAAGTCATCTCTTTTGATTTCGAACATACGTCTAAGTATAAGAATTTAATTTACGAACCAAAAAAGCACAAAAGTCAATTATGTTGCAAATTCTGATATGATTCTATTGAAAAGGTAAAAGACAAAAGCAAAAAACCTCTACCTTTCTCCTTGGATTAGACCCATGAGACTAAAACGGACCCCGGGCGCCACTGAAAAAACAACACAACAAAAGTCAATGTCAATGATCTGATCAATAAAATTTGGAGGTTGAAGAATGCCTACAGGAGTCCGCTTGTAAAGCAATGGTTAGTCTGACAGGTGACTTGAAATAAGAGATCAATTTGGGTAACAACTCGGGTGTTACACCTTCAACCACTAAGCATATAATAGGACCATGGAAAATATCAAACGTAGCTATTTTGAAAAATCGACCGCCCCCCAAAAAAACCGAGAAGTCAACGTTAGTTTGAAGTGTATGAGAGAGAAAATATTGCTAACTTGTGTGACAATAAAGGGATCGAGTTTGGGTTCGAGGATCAAGCCTCGAAGAGCCTTTGAATTCAGTCATTATAGAGTAGTCCTCATTTGATTTTATCCAAACTGGAATCGATGAATACAGGGATGGAATCGGTAAAATCCTTCTGAGTTCTAAAATATATTCCCCGAAAAATATTAACTCAGTACAAAAAGAATGAAAAGCTTTTTACTGAATCATTTTTTGATTTTTTTCTTACCAATAGAAAGGAAACTTGAGTTTTTCGCCTTGGGAATTGAGGGCTGTGGATTGTCACATCCACATACTGGGTAGGAACAAACTTTGGATGATATATTAGAAAGGGAAATGAATGAAGTAGAATTAAGTTTGATCAAAGTCAGAAGGAATTCAGCAAAGAATGAAACTCACTTAAGAGCACCTTTTGAATAGCGTCTATGAGATCGGTAGTCGTGGGCGGATGTCGAATATTTTCTTTGTTCTCAACATTATAGAAAGTTTCGTAGGATGACACCGGCCGTCTCTTTCTTGATGAACCAGCACTCAAAGGGATCCAAGGCAGAAATATCATAGGAGCTTCCTTGTAAGCCGCATATGGAGTACCAGAAGGTGAAGCCACGGGAATATGTGATCCAGTTGATTTTCCTTGCGATACTTGATCATTCGTATGAATCTCTTTGGCAGATTCCTTTTTAACGCCGTAAAGCATAGGGGAGAATTTACCATACCCTCCATAGCTCACTCTCATCAATTCTGGGTTGTGCCTGATATTGGCGCGTCTTTTGGGCTCCACGACTGCGGCAATATCAATTGGGTTCGGAGTCGAAGTTGGGTTCGACATCGAGTTGGAAAATGAACCTATATGGGATACTCCCGCTGGACTGTGAATTTGGTGTGGTTTGAAATCTTGAAAAAAATCTTGAAAACGAGTTTTCAAACGATCCGAAAGTTCTTTCAATCCTTCTTCATCAATCTTTTCATCTGACTGATTCAAAGCCCTTTGCAAAGCAATCGGATTAACTCGTTTTCCTTTATTTCTGGCGTTCATCACTTTTGTTCAAAACGATTCAATGGATCAGTTTCTTGATCATAGGAATCAATTGGATTTACAAGGATCAAGACCATTTGTTTACCTTTTCCCATATGATCAGTTTTGTGATAGACTGGTAGGTTTGGGCGTGGATAAACCTTGTGCTCCTTATGGGTTGTTCTGCAAGCTTTATAGCCACCAAGACATACATTGAAAATGATACAGAAGGAGACAGATCAATCGTTAGGATTCTTGAATTGAATTCCATCTTTTGAAATGAAGAAATGCGATGGATTAACCAGAGGAAGAGAGAGACTTACAGGGCTGTTGATCATCACTGAGTTTATAATCACTGAGTTTAAACTTGGTCATTTTCATACCGGTTTGATCTACATTTATTTTGTAAATTGTTGCATAACATTAGCTATTCCTATTGGGTTGAGCATTTCAATGCAATCTTCACGAACTGTTTAAGATATTTTGACTACCTAATGACCCTTGGCCTGAGCGCATAGAAGCTATCGGTGGTAATTTGATCATTGATAAATTGGAAGCTATATCGAGATCAATCATTTGGAAATTTGAAAAGTTATTCAATATGACTTATATGATGCAGATCTCCGCAAGTGAATGAAGTTTTCGGATTCATGACTTACGAAGTCGACGAGCTTTCTTGTCACAGTTCATCATAAGATTCAAACTCATTGTGTCGTCTCGAATTATTTAAGAACGATAAGTATGAAGAAGAAGAACGAGGTAAGAATGACTAAAGAACGAGGTAAGAAACCGATTATCAAAGATAATTTGAACGAAAAGAAAACTTGATCGTTACTTCACGTCAAGTAAAACGAAAATTAAAAAGAAGTAAAACGCGATTAGGATGAAATTTATAATCAATAGTTTGATTTCCAGAGGTAAGATTGTAAGGATGAGGATTTCGTACATTCAGGGGGAACGCTGGACCTTTTATAGCGAAGGATTAGGGTCAACTATCACTTTTTGGACTTAATCTGAATAGGTAGAGCAAAAAATACTAACCTCTATGGAGTACAGGATGTGGTGTTTGAAGTTCTCTGGTGATGTTCTTGAGTAGTTCATCATTTAAGGAAGTATCCTTATTTTTTAAGGTTGATTACATGTTTAGCTATTTGGTTGCTTACGATTGGTGAGGTTCGAAGACATTTGAACTCCAATGACCAAGTTAACATCTATGAGTGCTGAGATGATATGCTGATGTGTAACAATTATAAATCATTTACCATCCTGACTCAGTTTCCCCGTGTCCTAAAGTCACCCTGACCTTGCCTCAGCCATTCCAGCGTGTATCTTCCTTCCCAGTGTCTCAAACATTGCCTTTGAGCGTAGTTTCTTGAGTGGTATTCATGGTGTGTTAAATGGAATCTTGTCTGGAAAGATACAATAAGTGTTATTAGTTTGTACGCCTTTAACATGTTCAATGAACGTCACAAACGTACCTTTTCTATCTTTGTTCGATTTGCACGACTGAGTATTGATGAGGATGCAAGCTGAGCAATATGACGTATAAGATGACGTCCGTAAGGGATTGGACTCAACCTGAGAGTAAATAAGAATTGGAGATCATTTACCATCTTCAATGAATTCACCATTTATTCACGTGCCTCTACCATGGTCCCTGATATGGCCTTCACTATGGCCTCCACTATGGCCTCCACTATGGCCTCCACTTGCCTCCACTTCTCTCTGTCTTGACTGGTTCCAATGTTAAAACTTTGATATAGAGAGATAGAATTTTCCAACTGCTCAAGATTACAATTCGTCGGACGATAGTCTCTTTTGTCACTTACGGCGGTATATAGTGTCGCTTTGTAAAGTAATGCGTCCTTTTGCCCGAATGCTTTTTTTCTCAGATCATTATGCAGTTATCTAACCCGTTTGGGACAGTGGGATTGTTTTTGGTCTTCTCTGATGTTTTGAGAGGGGAATTCGATAAGTTTTAAATCTTAACAGGCGATATATATGTATCAGATTACACGATGTTTAGAACATAAGATAACTCTTGATTTCTTTTTTGTTTGCAACGAGAAGGTTTTAGAATGTTTGGCCGATAGAAGTGTCATCACTCTCTACCCAGTCCATGAAGGTGTGTAGAGAGAGAGAGAGAGAGAGAGAATCGGACGATCCTCGAGACCCCAAAAGTCTTTTACAGGCTGACTCAGGACTCGAGTGGACGTTTTGATGATGCGATGGGAAATCAGCTTTGCGTATTGATGAGATTTATGGTATGAAGGGGATGTAACTTGATTGCATCACACAAAGAGCCAGTACAGTTACAAGAAACGACCTATACATTTTGAGTCTCTTCTTACGAGTTGACTAAGCTTTTACATAGCATTATGATCTTTATCTGACCAAGCAGGTCGCTTTTTGGTACAAGTCGATGCGAGATTTCTCTACCGCGACTGAGGTTCTTGAGTACCACCAAAGCTCTACTCACTGATCATCGTTTGGTACGAACTCGACAAATCCGAGATCCTACGTGGGTCGGCAATCATCTATATGAGAAAAGCTGATCTCTCCCCTCATGTATATCTCTTTGAAGGGGAGACTTCCAATACGCCAGATCGGTGGTACAAAACCCAAAGGCTTTTGTATCCAGGGCTGAGGAGACCAAATTCGTGATCAGTTATGTGTTTATGTCAAGTGCTGAGGAAATGAGACGCGTGAATTTTCATGTGAAATATATCCTTTCCTCCAGCTACACGTTTATTGATTTACTTCCTGCGCAATATTGATTTTTTATGTAAACAAGTTACACCCATTGACTTATGGAATTGTTTA
>KZ147691.1:0-17794 GCA_002157085.1 Melampsora occidentalis | reverse complement strand
CCTAGCCACTTCACCTCGTTCTTGGGGTGGAGGAGGCTATCACCGAATTGGAAGTTTGGGTTTTCCGGGTTTCGTTGAGTGGAGAAGTGCATTAGTTGAGCCTTCTTCTTGTCGAAGATAGCTCCATGTTTCTGAGCCCACAACAATGATCTATCAGCGTGTTGTTTAAGTTGACGGATATTGGAATCGAAGTTTTTGGAAGCTACAACGTGTACCACATCATCGATGAATCCAATAGAGATTTCACTTGCTGTCGGTGTTGGGGGTTTCATGCCAAGTAGTTCGGAATTGTAAATGATGTATAGGATAACTGATAGTGGCGAGCCTTGTGGTAAGCCGTTATCAATGTTGAATTTGTCGGAGAGGAAGTCTTGGATCCTTAAGTTTGTAGTTCTTTCCGTTAAAAAACCTTGAGTAAGTCTTAGGAGGTATTCTGGGCAGTTGTTGGTACGTAGTATATGCCAAAGCCGTTCACGGTGGACTGAGGGGTATGCTGATTTAACATCTAGGAAGAGCGCCGTCACCACTTCCTTCTTACGTAGTTTCTCCTTGATCCATGACATCAGGATTAACAAGGCGTCGTCTGTGCTATGTTGTCGGCGGCCTCCCATGTGGCACGGTGATATGGCTTTGAAGTTCTCAGCCCAATATGTGAGTCGACTGGTGATAATTTTTTCTAAGACTTTCCCTAAGCAGCTTAGTAGGGCGATGGGACGGTAGGAATTGGGGTTGGAGTAATTATCTTTTCCTGCTTTTCTGATAATGATCGTTACCGCTGATCTCCAACCGTCCGGGAAATGGCCAAGTCGGAAGCAGGAATTGAAAAGTCGGCAAATTTCTTTCTCGATAGCTGGGAGGGCTATTTTGAGGAGTTCGTTTGATACAGTGTCGTCACCCTTGGCCTTTCTGTTTGGTAGGTTATCTACTATCCGTCTTAGCTCATTGATTTCTAACGTAGGGAAGTGGAGTGAGATCGGGCCATCAATTGTTTGGGTAGGAGGTGGGATATCCGACAGGTCTGCCTCAATGTGAGCGACTGAGGTGCCTTCAAATAGGATTTTGGCTTGTTGGGGTTTTTCTGAAGCGGTTGAGCCGTCCGGGTTGAGTAGAGGGGCCACTTCACCTGTTGAGGATGGTTTGACGTATTTAAAAGCTTTGAATGTATTGTTTCCTGAACAGGTTGCAAGGAATTTTTTCCAGTGGTTGACTTTGGCCTGGTGAACTTGAGCTTTGAAGAATCGTTGCCAGTCGGCGTAGCACGTGTGTGCTTCCGGTAGATTTGAGATAGCCATCCATCGTCTGGCTCGGTTGCGGTTTTTGAGGATCGGGTTGAGTAAGTCCGCGTCCCACCAGGCCTTATGCTTCCTATGGTTGGTTTTTACTTCTTTACCTTGAGCGTTGGCTGCTTCCGTGATGATTCTTGTTAGTTCACTAACACCTTGGTTAATATCTGACGGGGAAGCATAGTCTGGTGGGAGATGGACCAGTGATTCTGTGATTTTGTCATGGAGAAGGGGAATATTAAGGTCAGTTAACTTCAAAGCTATGTGAGTGGTAATGGGTGGGATGAAAGAGAGATCGAGAACTGTAGCTACGGGAAGATGGTCTGAACATAATCCATCCTCGACAACCTTGCAGCTAAGGACTTTATCCTTGAGATTCCAGCTTGTCCAGACTAGATCGATTGCAGTGGGTTTGGTGCCTTTTGAGAAGCGAGTTGGGACTCCCTTTGGGGATGCTAATGAGAGACCTGAGTTTCCGCACACATGGACCAGCTTCCTTGCTAGGGTGTCGTTTTGAGAGTAATTTGGGGGGTTCCAGATATGGTGATGTAGGTTCGAGTCAGTAGTGATGATAGTAGGAATTCGTCTGTCGTGGTAGAGGCGGAGCCACCTTTCGAGCATGGCCATACCTCGCATCGTGCCGGGGGGGTTGTACCATGAGATAAGTCGTAATTTGTCTTGTCTGTTGGTCGGATTAATGATTTCGATGCTAAGTATTATATCTGAACCACTAGGTAAAATCGTGACATTGGCTGTAGGGATGAGTTTAGAGACGTATATACAGGTGCGGGGTCTTTCTTCCCATGATGTGGGTGAGTAGTCGTAGGCAGTGATTCGGTGCCAAGCTTCGTGCGTAGGGAAGGAACAATTAAGGGAATTGAACCATGGTTCTTGTAAGGATAAAATCGTGTACTGGGTATGAGTGAGGGTTTCGTGAGTAATTTCTTTTGATTTGTGGCAATTGAAATGTAATATTGAGATTTTTTCTAAGCTGAGGGGTGTATCTGAGAGGTTTTCGTCGTTTGGGGTATAATCGGAAAAAGTGTTTGGTGGTTCGGGGGGAGGACAGTTGGGGTTTTCTTGATGGCTATTATGATTCATCGTTGATTAGTATTTGTTGGGCAATTTGAAATTGTGTCTTACGGAGAGGACACGTCAGGCTTTTTGGTGAGTGGGCATATTTGGGCAAGAATCTGTCTACTCTAGTGTTGGTTCTGCTGGAGTCAAAATTTACGCAACGGGCACAATTTTGACTAATGTCATTGTTAGCGCAGTCTTTAGTGTTGTGGGAGTCACCACATTTAATACAGTGACCAATGAATTTGCAATGAGATTGAACATGATTGAGATCTAAACAGTTGAAACACATTGTAGGACCTTGTACGTAAGGTTTTCCTTTGAGTCTAGTACAGTCTACGTATAAACCTCCTTTTTCGATTTTTTGTGCAAGAGTTCTGTCTAGTAGGTTGACAACAATCGTTCCGTGTTGTTTCTTGGTGTCTTCTGGGTTTTTGATCCATTTTGCTGAGTGAATGGCCGTGATGGGAATGTTGTTTTGGTCGCTAAGTTTTGTGAGGAATTCTTTGTCTTCAACTTTGAAATCAGCAGGTACGTAGTTGAACAGAACAGGGTAGCGGGTTTGGGCAGTTATGAAGTCTTTATGGGCGAGTTTGGTCCAGTCGTGTTTGTTGTCAATCAGCCATTTCTTGATGAATCGATTGTCCATAGTCATGATTATATCACCTGATTTTAAAAGGGATGCACTTTTGATTCTGACTTTCATGTCGCCTATTCTAGCGTCGAGGGATTCTAAGGCCGAGTTAATTTTTTCTACGATGGTGATGTTCGACATTCCTTTGAACGGTTCAGCATCAGAAGCTTTGTGCATGACGAGGGTTGCTGCCTTGAATTCGTTGATTTCTGCGTTTTTGGGAGGGGCTTTTGGCTGGCTAGGGTTCGGGTTGGCCTTAGGATATGGATTCGTCCATGCCTTCGGTTTAATTGGTAGTTGGATCAGGCCCGCTTGTGACGGTGGCTGTTGCGTTTGTGGTTGGGCCGGTAAGCTTCGTTCGGTCTTGAGGATCCTAATTTCCTCTCTAAGCTCGTTGATCGTGCTGTTAAACATTTTGATCGTGTTATCAAAGCTGTCCATCATTCTGATGACGATTTGAATGAGCGGGTCGGTTGTTTGAGGGCTTCTTGATGTTAAGGACCTGAGTTCACTCATCATCGAGTCCGTGTCGTCCGTTCGAAAGGCTGGATTTTTTTGGGGGGGGGCGGGGTTTGGATCACCTTCGTCGATGTCCGGCGGCCGCTTTTGAGGCATCAAATGGTGGTTTTATAGATACGGTGAGGTGTTCGATGAGCTGATATGTATTGAGTTTGGTGACTCAGAGGTTCAAAAGTCAGGCCCACTGTAGATCTCTGTACACTCGGTCTGGCCCTGAGTGTTGTGCTCTCGGGCGGGGCATCACAAATCGGATATACAAAACAGGTCAAGACTCAAGATGATTCTCATAAGCCAGATTCATGACTCGCGACGCGCCGGGTATCAATCAAAACCTTGACCAATTCATCTCTTCGTCTCTTCACCTCAACTCTCATCATCATCATCATCATCATCATCATCATCATCATCATCATCATCATCATCATCATCATCAGGACGTTTCAGAACCTATCAATATCATTCTCGGAAAATGGGCTTTGGGAGCAAACGAGGCGGTACCAAAGTGCCTAACGCTAAACTCAAGCCTGTCCCAATTGCATCGGCGCCGCGCTCTGATCTTAATTCAACAGTCCAACGCTCTACTAAACAAAGTAAAGGGAAAGGGAAAGAGACATCCGCTCGACCTCCGGATATTGACGGGGATGATGATGAAGAAGATCAAAGCGAATTTCGGGAATCACTATGCCGAGAGAAATCTTTGCTCGCCGGCTGCATCATCTGTTTCAGCGGTATCCTCGATCCAGTCAAGGTACATTTGACCCTTCATCATCAGACTTCCGCATATTGACTCAACCTCCAATGGAATCCCCACATATCTCAGTCACAAGCGAAAGACTATGCAGAGAAACTTGGGGCAACTGTGACGAAAGCCTTGACTTTAGATGTTACCCACTTGATTTGCGATAGACCGGGAAGTGCTAAATATCATGTATGATTTCTCTCTAGATCGATTCTAGTATACGCTCTGATCAATTCAAGTTGTCCGCGTCAGGCTGCCATAGACAACAACATTAGGATCATGTTGCCAATGTGGCTTGAGGCTCTTTATTCTTCTTTCACAGAGGGTGACAATGTTGATTTCAAGAACGTAGGTCAAATAAGTTTCACATCTTGGCGGTCGTACACAAATTGTCTCATCTTGAACGAGTTTTCTTCACCAGATCACCCACCGCTACGCCATGAAACCATTCCAGAACCTCAAGTTCTCGATCACTGGTAGCACTTCAACGCCTCGTACTCACTTCATTCAATTGGCAGAAGACAACGGCGCATCTGTTTCGCTAGATCTTGACATCGACTGCACCCACCTCATCGTCTTAGCATCATTAGAAGCTTCGGCCAACGCTGATTCTACGCTTTTCAATTTGGAGAAGGTCCAAGCCGCTCGTAAGACCGATGCTTCCATAAAAATTGTCTGGCAAGAATGGCTCGAAGACTGTGCGGCACGTGGTGGATGTCTTCCGGAAACGCCCTACTTGATGAAAGAAGACGTTCCTCGTCCATCCCGTTTGCATCTCAATGATGGCACGGATTCAGCCTCCAAAGCCGACTCAGAGAAGATCGGTCTGGCACGAGAGTTATGTCCGGATGAACCGGCTGTTGCCATCAAAAGGCCTACGACCAGACTTGGAAGTCAAACTGCGATACTGGCGTCTATCATATCGGAACAAGATCTGCCTGCCACAAGAGCCTTTAACCGCGTCAAGTCGAAGCCGTCTCGAGCTGCCAGTCCTGATGTCGGCCCAGACCTACCTGAGTTTCACTTTGGAGATTCACATCGAAAGGAAGTTGCGACGTCCACTTCACAGGCAGTAAATTCAGCTGCACGCCTCTCCGACCTTCTAGATCAGTCCAAAAGTATCGATCGCCAATCTTTAGTCAAGAAACTCAGTTCCGTTAGGTCCTCTAAATTCGAATCGCCTTCTCATACTCCGTCTCAGCGCGTCGAAAATGCTGGCAGCCAGACCGTCTGGGCACATCCGACATTGTTCCGCAACTGCACTATCTCGATAGCCGGATGTACTCCATCGCATCATCGCCAGGTCACTGAAGCAGTCACCCAGTGTGGAGCTATAGTCACTAGTGATCATGCCCTGGCCGATTATACCATTGTTCCTCATATCAAGTCAGAACCTCTTGATCATCATCTGTTCATGCCACCAAACTAAATACCCTTTGATCTTTGTTCTGTCCAG
The DNA here is from genome assembly GCA_002157085.1 of Melampsora occidentalis. Taxonomy (NCBI): domain Eukaryota; kingdom Fungi; phylum Basidiomycota; class Pucciniomycetes; order Pucciniales; family Melampsoraceae; genus Melampsora; species Melampsora occidentalis. The sequence goes on along the minus strand of KZ147691.1, from coordinate 12,086 downwards.
TCCGCCATGGATTCCCCCAGGATGCAATCCGGTTGCACATAGCTGGGTAGAACAGTCATTATTCGAAGGCCAGCTTGTAGATCCAGATCACAACTGGGCAGCTAGACCTATCCGTGTAAATCCCATCCCTTCGACGGAGCAATATGTACTTTCAGCATGCGGCTACAACCCTCCCGAGTTACAAATCCTCAAACGGGCTGTGAATTCGTTGAAACTGAAATTCATAGATTATCCGCGCCGCCAGGACGTCACTCATATATTTCTTGGTCCGGATAAAACCAGTGTGCGCTTGCAGAAAGTCAAGTCGTGGGATGAGAAAGAGTTTGTCGATCTTGATTGGCTGCTTGCCCTCGCGCACGGTGACCGAATAACATCATCCAGTTCAATTGTTTTACCCGCAACGTCGGCAGTTTCACCTTCAGCCCCGGAACGTCAAACTCAACCTTCTTCATGCCTCCCGCAGCCCCTGATCGATTGCGTCCTCTATGTAACCAAAAAGGCATCCGTATGTCTTGTATCCTATCCGCTTATGCCATGGTTTGGCTGGCTCACGGCTTAGTTGATTTAACGTTTTCCTCCAGGTTGATCGACATTCTAAATCAGTTGGAGCTTGTCGCAAACTTGGCGCGCGCATCGTGGACAGATTCGACGAAACTGTAACTCATCTGATTCACCTTGGTGAGCGGAGCAACGAAGCATCTAAGGAATTCAAGGTTGCAAAAGCCAAAGGGATGTTCATAGTACATCCTTGCTGGTTGACCGAGGTCAGCTTTACTTTTTGTTTTCTTTGATCGCGAAATGCTGAAGTCTTTGCTACGTCCAGTGCAAGAATAAAACTATCCGAGCTGAAGAGATCGCGTTCCCACACACGTACAAGGCTGGGTTGGCATTGGACTATGAAACTTCACCCTTGCCGGAGCGCTCGACGAGGTATCAATTATCTTCTCAGAAGTGCGCTGATAATCTGCCCAGTTCCTCCACCGGACATGATCTTGAAGACTTGCAGGAAGATGAAGATTTTTTTCAACCAAACGATGATTTTAGACTTAGATCACCAGTACTTGATCCATCCCGAACAATCAATGGACCTTCTTCGGAGACTCAACACCCTGCTGAACATCAATTTATGAACAATGACTACATTCCAGGGAGTACAGTTGAGGTAGAAAGTGAAGATGTTGAAAACCAATTAGAGCCTGACAAGTTTTTCCATGGGATCAACGTCACAGCGACATCGCATCTATGTGATTTGCCTCCTAGCTCTTCGCCACTACAGCCTGCAGAACCAGGCTTCAACACTCAAATTGGCGGATTCCTTGAACTTCTTCAAAAGCGAAATGCTACACCAGATGCCGCGAAAAATGAGAAGGAGAACCGACGGACTAGAAAACGAGGCTTAGTTGATCAATCACGATCTAACAGTACTGGTCCATCTGCAAATGTCTCATTAAGCGGCCGATTACAACAGAGTCAAGTGGGTAGTGACACAGGCCTACATCGTACCCTATCCGACCTGGCTCTCGCCAACCGGGCCCTGAGTAAAGTTCAACCTGAATTTGAAGAGTATGATGAAAGTATGAAGGTCACCTGGGATGATCCGATCAGCAAGCGAAATATCATCAAAACTCATGTCAGCAAAAAGAACAGTGACCGCCGTAGCGATCAACGACCAGAGGCTGTTAACATCGGTTATGGTAGTGGTATAAGCCACATGCACGAACAAGAAAACTCCCCTCATGGTCGACGAGCAGTGATCATTGACTTGGCAACTGATACCGATCAAACGCAAAACGAAGCAGTGGCACTTCCCCCGCTCAAAAGACGCCGGGCCAGGTTAACATCCTAAGTGGGCATGTCAATTACCACAGTCTCTGTACATTCTTTGCATCTACTACCATTTCTAATCAGTCCCATACTTGTGAAACCATCATACTCAACCATCTTTTCATACGATCTAGAGCCATCTTAATTCATCACCATTGTATCTCTCTGATCAAGTACCTTATTTGAGGCAGCAGGGAGTAAAAGATCAAACCTCTGTCATCATCTTGTCTTGAAGGTTTACGTCCTTGCATGAATATTTACTATCTTATTGGAAAAGTTTTCTATAACTTTTCGTCTAATCCTGTCGTGTTATGTTGTATCTGCGCTTAACATTTTGATTGCACCGGTCAACTTTTGTCAAATGTAGGTTGGGCTTAGAGGCTAAATGGTCCGAGGATTTTTAGATATGAGTCTTGTATAACATGCAATTTTTGTCCCGACAATCCCCAAATGAAGAGGATGGTCAAGTAAACCTCACGATGAATTGAGGTCACTCTGTCTTGAACAGACGTGCCATGTATTCGTTGTATATGAATGGCTGTAACTTTCCAAGACTCGGCAAACGCTAAGAATACCATTCATACCACTTCCTTACTGCAAGACTCCACCTGACCAGAGAAAAATAGGTTTCATCAAGCTCCTGGACGTCTTCCTCATAAACGCTTGGAGTCCGGATGCACTGCCAGGATTAAACACTTTCTAAAATGGAACAAATGTTCATTTTTGCAATAATTGATTGGAATTTATATGGTAAAACGTAATTATTCCAAAAAAGTAAATAATTATTCCAATTGGGAGAGTGCTTAATCCTGGCAGTGATGTGGCACCGGCGGCTGGCTGATTTGATCTTGAGACTTTTACGTAAGATTCACTCAATTCTCGAAAAAGTGATTCGTGGGTTTTCATGGTAGATTTTTACTACACCGCTATATTTTGATGATCTGATTCTAGCTTCTTGTTGACACCATAGCATGTACACACCTGTCCATGTTCTAATAGGTTTTTGTCTCGAAGAAATTTACGCCATCCAGTGTTACCAATAGATACGAGCTGTGTAGAATAAAATAAGAATGGCCCTTCCGAGTTTTTGTTTCTGCTTCTGATCTATGGTCATGACTGGTGCGGTTGAACTCTTGGTGAGATCCTAAACATGTTTGATGAACATCAATGATATCGTCGATACCGTACCTTGCGACTCATTGGTGGAGAAGTAACCTCGTGACATCATTCTCGCATCCGCCGTGAATATGATACAAGATTTAGATATATATTCTAGGAATGAGCCCTTCATCACTGAGACATATGAATAGTGGTTATGTCCGTCCATGTCCAGCCTCCAAGTTCCAGAAGGCAAAATACCAAATCTTAATTTGAATTGATCTCTTCAACTCAAGTCTGGAAGACCTCAAAGATGTCATGCCCTTGGTGCTGTGTCTCATATTGGTGCATCTTCATAATGTGTCTCAACCTGCACAATCCAGTTTGTAATGGATCATTTATATTTGATGATACAAACATAGATATCACTTTCCAAGGTACATACTTGAATGGTGCTATCAGTCAAACCAGCAAAATCATCATGATAAATTCATGATCACAGAGATTTGAACTGATCTTGTTGATTCTGATCATTGTTTCTCTTCCGTCACAGACTTATTCAATCAACCACTACTGGATACACAAATTGGAACTATTGGACCAACACCAAAAAATGCAAATGTTTTGTTCAATGTGCCCCCTACCAGTCCAAATACGAAGCTAAAAGCTACAACAAAAAGATCAAATCATAAGGGTAGGGCACTCCTGCTACAGTTTGCCATATCTGATTCTGTGAAGTTTGATCATATTGATGTGCTTGATTTTTTTTTACATTGAAAATCTAGTACTCAAACAACCATCCAAAATATCAAAGAAAGCAGTGAATGGGGTCTTAGAAAATAGTAATTCAGTAACAAAAAAAAGTATGGAAATATCACTACACTTTCTTACATTGATTGATCAGTGAGCTCACTGATGATTTTGTTTCACATTGAAAATCCAGTACTCAAAAGACCATCTAAAACATCAAAGAAAGCAGTGAATGGGGCCTTAGAAAAGAGCAACTCAGTACCAAAAAAAAGTATGGAAATATCACTACACTCTCTTACATTGATTGATCAGTGAACTCACTAATCACTAATGATTTTGTCGATGCTTGATGTTCTTGCAGTGACATATGCAGAGAAGGCAAAAGATTTTCTACTCAAACTGAAGAAAAAATTCAATTCAGATGTTGTTCTTGAAAGAGTTGCATGCTTAACTAGACATATGAATGAGTTCATGTCATCTAAATCAGGTATCACAACTTTGGAAAAAGTCTCTAGTTACAAAATATGCTTTTGCATCCTCATAACCTTTTTAAAAGAAACTCAAGACTTGAAATCTTTGGAACACATTGAAGCTTCACTATATCAAATCACTCAAACTGTGACACCTACTTACATCATGGATCTAGGTGGGAATTGGAGTGTGGACAGCCTCTTGAAACTTTACACCTACAAAATCCTTAAATTACGCATTGGAAATGTGGATCCTAACAAGTTGGTCTATCATCCCTTATCTTTTGAATTCAAATATGTAAATTTGATTGTTTACCCTTGGTATTCTAGACAACTGGATGAGAGCACAAAAGCTATGCTACAATTCCAATACTACATGAGTAAGAGGGAAACATGGCCTCTTGATTCTAAGATAAAACTAATGCAGTTCTGGATACCCAGTAAGTGATCTGTGAGATCTTGTTCTGTTTATTCATGTTGACTCTACAATCCACAGGAATCCAATTCTTTGGAGAAATGGAGAAAACAATGGATTGGTGGCCAGAACTTGATCAAATATTAGTTTCAGAAGGTGATATAGTGATACACTTGCTTGATTGCTTAGAGGCTAAAGTCAAGTCAATAACTCAAGCAAGTCACAACCTTGAAGCAATATTAGAATCATATTTGAGATTTCTTCATGAATTCTCAAATTTTACAACAATTGAAGATCATGCACTACATGCATTCTTTACTCAGGTGGATCATCCAAAATGGGGATTAATATCTTGTGTAGGGCTGTCTGGAAGTACCCCTTGAGCTTCTGAACTTCCACTTGCAATGTAGAATATTTAAATGACTTGAACTTGGAAGCTTAACGCTCATAATCCATGAGAATGTCATTTCTAGGAAGACTGTTTCTTCTCACTTTAATTTTGTGCTCTAGGACCTGGTTTCAATCCAAAAGCTGGCTGTTTGGCCCAACTTCATCTTATCTCTTTGATCTCACCACTCAATCAACTGGTCAACTTCAAGTTGTGTTTCTTTTGCATCACAAGTCTCATTCAATGCGCTTGTCAATCCCTTCCCAGAATGACTTTACAGTCAAAATCACTACTACTAAAAGACTTGCAACAAAAGTACATAGCCACTCAACACACATTGGGTCTTCTAGACCTGCTTGAGTCAGTATGACATCATTCACCATGAAATTTATCCTGACAGCAAACATACCAATACCTTGGATTTGTATTCTGAGGCTTTCTTTGGCCCCAGATATTGCCTAGGGTCAATTACTTAAACACCACATCCAAGGTTATTGTTGTATGTACAAGAACACCTTGAATTTGACAATCAAAGGTAGCTTTGTTGGCAGCCCTGTAGGAAGATTTTTTAACACAAAACATACACCCATTCTAATAATGCTTGTTGCGCTGTTTTAAAACATGAGAAAGAAAGCAACATTGAAACCTAAATTTTTACCAGATAAGATCTCAAATACATTCACACAAATCATATGTACCCAGATTTGAGGTTTTAACTTGTCAAAACTTAGGCTTCAAGCTCCCTCCCTTTCTATTTCTGAAAAGGGTGTAACAAGCAACATCAGAATGGCTATTCAAGGAGCTAGGAAATCATGATGCTGTTCAAGTAAAAAGGCAGATGCATTTGTGAACTTCACAATTGAACTTTTTTAACGTTCTTTTGAGTTGATCAAAGGATTGGCATATTTCCAACAATGTTAATTTCAGTAGGATATGAGTCCACTAAAGTTTATGCCTTGTCTTATCAGTATCCATTTGCTGTTCGAGGCAGTAAAGACTTCATATCCCATCCCATCCAAAAGTTCTCTAAAGAAAGACTTTCAAGAATAGAAGATCAACACCTACATACAAAGCTGCCATCTATGGAACTGAGGGTTCAGGCTGTTTGGTCAAGCTCTACAAACTAGTTGGGCAATTGATCTAAGTGATGTCTCAGACTGGCCAACTTGATTATGTCCACCGCGTTCAGCCTCTAGGTAAAGGATACGAGGCCGAGGGCTGACGGAAGATACATGCAAGGAATGAAGAGTGCCATAATTGCTCAAAGGATTCATCTTCATGTGTGTCTTGAGTGATTGATCGTCTGATTCATCACTGAGGCCATGCAGAGTGGTGAAAAGTGTGTGGGAATGAGAGTTTGGAATGTCAAAGTCATCCTGTTTGTGCGAGGAAAGTGGGATCAGCATCTCCAGATGATTGTCATTATTCTGATTCTTCACTTCAATGTGACTTATGGATCTGTGTTGAGTGAAAGTGAGAGATCTAAATAAGACTTAACTTACTTTAGCGTGTATAAGTAGTATGGTGGTGTTTTCTGATTTGAGCTTAGAAAGACGAGCTTTGGTATCGAAATGCGTTTTGAGTGTGGTGCGTATCACTTGATCTACATGTATCAGAAGATGTTCATCAGTTCTTGTGCGATCTACACGTCTGACGCAATTCACCAGGTTACAACAGCCAAACAATCACAAACTGAAACCGGTCTTACAAACTTACCTTGAAGTTTAGGGAAGTAAGAGAAAGGTTGTAGGATTGGAAACACCTTGAAAAGTACGTAGGTTTCTATCATTCAGGTTGGCATCCAGTCATATAAGATTTAAGGCAAAGAATCAGATCCACCAGCAACGTAAATCTCGTCAGTATAAAATCAAACCTCGCAATGAAATCATGAATAGGCCTTTTGGCTGCACGCTTCAAAGAAAAGGGGGGAATGAAAAAAAACATAGAATACTTTCTAGTCAAACTCACTAAGTAATTCAGGTAAGCTAGTGAACGGAGCAATCAGACTGATAGCCCGAGGGCCCGGCAACTGATTTGCATCTAAACGATGAGCGAGTCCCATAGTGACGCCCGTACCAAGACTATGTCCTACTACACCAATCTGATCGGGTTTACCACCTTGTTCAATCAACCAGTTCCAAACAGCTTGCGCATCTGTGATCAGACCTGATTCACTAGGTGGAAATTCTTTGGCCGAGGAAGAGTCTGCAAAACCACTGATGGTGAGAAATTGATCAGTAGTTGTAGTTGTGATTTGTCGGACTATGATTGATTGTGAGCATGGTAAAGAAAGTGACATATTTGAGCCGAGCTTACCGGTAATCATAAGACACAAAGTTCATTCCCTCTTCACATCCTTCAAGACCTCGTGGACGCGTGAACCCTCGAACCATAGCAGCACGGAATCCTTTGGCGCGTGAAGCTGCATTACCATGGGAGTAGAGAATGGTCTTATGTGTCCTGTTGTTTTTCAAGCCATCATGTAGTGCTTTGTATTAGTCCATGTGACTTACTTCGGGGTGCATGATGGGTCTGGTTTGGGTGCTGTATTTCATGTTCACCTTAATGCCTGGTTAAACGTCTCTTCCGTGATTCCACTTGCATGCAAACTGAGCGGCTGCTCTGATCCTGTTGTACTGCTTCGCAAATGACGCTCATAAACGAAATCGGGTAGGGCGTGCCAAACTCCTAGGAATAACAATTGAAAAGTTTATGTTTAAGTGATCTGTGCAACGCATCGCCCCGTAAAAGGGCCTGTGATACGACATGAAGATGCTCACCTATGGTGGCACCATCCGGCGTGGTGAGGTATAAGTTCCGCACTTGTCCCGGTGCGAGCCCGTATCGTTCAGGTTTACTGAAGTCAGCCTTGATAAAGAGAATTGTTTGGTAAGGAGGTGATAAATATGATATGATCAATCATCAAAGTATATCCAATCACCTGTACAGGAAGTCGAACCCAGTGAAGGAAAATCAAACTGTAAGAAGATGATATATTATCAATAATAAAACTCGAGTTATCCAAAGCACATGAAGTCCAAGTGAATGTACCACTAGCTAACCCTCTTTGAACGTAAGGAATCGTCAATAAAGCTAAAAATCCGATATACAAAACTGATCGATCCGCAATGCATGTTTGTGAGTTTCTATAAATCTGACTTCCGAATGATATCAGGATCTCAATCAGAAACTCACCAATCGATGCAGCAAGCCATAAATGTGCCTTAGCTAGAAATCCCATCATACATCCAGCTCTTTCAGCTTTCAGCTCGTGTTCCTAAGTTGTCCGACTCTAGTCACTTTATCCAGGTCTCTCCACAAAATCACTCTTTGAAACCTAAAATCAGTGGTACCGCAATTGAAAATATTTCTTGCTACTCTCTTTGAATCAACTTCGTCGGTATTTGTACTGATACTTGATATGGTTTTGCTAGGAGCAACGTTTATGTTTCACATGTTCAAGATTGCGAATTGGAAGATCGAGTATTTATCACTTCTGGCCACGAAACATCAGAGTTGTCAGTGGAGCGGCGAGCCTGAGGTGAGCTCAGCACACCCTGTGGTGTCCGACTCGAAATCGGGGCGGGCTCGCTCGATCCGAGGTGGCCATGTGGAAGTTGCCTCACAGAAAATCCCAAAGGTTAAAGAAGCTGTAGGCGCATCATGCCATGATCAAAGGTCCATATTAAACAGATCTAGATCACCTTGGAATATCCACCATATCTATCATCTAGTGTTACGATTTGGTCAAGCTGAATGAGATAGATCACAGACCAAAAATCTTCCAAAGAAAACTTATCTTTAAACTAACCCTTTCCACTGAAAACAATCCAAAGTCACATATATTCAAAATTCTCAGACCTCACATTCAAAAAAAGAATTCATAAATCGAAAATTCATCTGCATTTCCCAATCTCAAAAAGCCTCCCGCCCCATCAACCCGATCATCAGTCAAATACCAAAAAAAAGAAACCCCCTCAAAGAAAAGAACAAAGCAATAGTAAGATGTTGTAGTATATAAATTGATTGGTTGGTTGGTTTCATCGATCATAACCTTAATGGTTTTAACCAAACATCAGCTCTTTCAAATCCATCAGCTAAATTGCTATTTACAACTTTTTCTTCTTTCAAGGTTCTAACAACTTTCATCACCTATTTTTTTCATACCAAACAAACATTAAAGAAGGAAATCAAATTGATATCAACCAGAAATTTATGTATGTATATCAGATGATCCATAATGTTGATCAATGAAAAGAAAGCAAAAAGATCATTCATCAGTCTTTTTACTCATTTCCAAATCTTTAACATTCCCAACAAAATCAATCAAATCACTTACAGCGTCCCAAAACCTAAACCCTCTATTCAATTCCGCCCTCACATCTCTAACCATCGGAAACCCATCCTGAGCGCCCACCAAAATATCCTCCTTCAATTCCTTAACCATCTCCTCTTTCTTATCCAATTCAGTTTCCGCTTCGATTTCACTCTGACTACAAACCATAGCATCTGCATATCCTTTAAACAAGATTCCCATACCAGTGTTGGCTTCATTTTGAAACGGTAAGGATAAGCTAACTTCCATTCCATCTTCCCTTGATCTTCTGGTATCATTCCGTAAGACTAATGATAAGACTATTGATTCGATTAAGAGTCTTAAGGATTTAGTTAATGATCTTGTAAACGAATTGAAGGTTAAGAGATCCCGTGAAAGTGGTCCTTGCCATGACATTGGCTAATGTCAAAAAAACCGTCACCAAAAAACATAAAATCAGTATCAAAACAATAGATACCAATGAAGTAAGAGATATGTACCTTGAATGAAAGTGGTACGATAGATAAAACTCTCATCACCAATAACATATTCCGTTTATCATCCTCACTACCCAAATGAGCCGTTCCAGTCCAAGTCCGACCTCCAAACCAATTCGAATGCAGACAACCCATCTTCAACATCTCAATCACTAACAAAAGTGGTTCTTGAAGTTTATCATTCACTTTAGATTCTTTCAATCCTAAATACAACGCTTTTCCTTGGATGGTATGTTGATGATTCGAATGTAAATATCCTCTTAATTCTAAAAATCTCCAAATCGTATTCGCTACTACTTCATCCTTCTTTTCCAATGGTTTATGATTCGTTTGTGAAGTCGATCGTGGTGTACGAGTTCGACCTGCTAGATGTGATTGTGATGTGGCTCCTAAACAGAGTGAGATATCAATCGTAGATGACTATAGACAAAAAGTATAAAGTCCTCGAAATCGTCAGTGAGAGCGTTAATATCCTCAATCAGGAGTTGATAAACCTTACGTTTTGTCGTTTTAGTTCTTCTTCTACTACACCAGCAGGTACATTCCAATTTGAGATTTTCTCAATCAAATTCATAGTAGCTGGAGAAGCATGAGGGATGATATAATTATTATGTGGATCAAAGTAATAAATCGCAGTCTGTATGCCAAAAAAAGATTGTGAGTAAGGAAAAGTCAAGAATAAAAACAATGATGACAAAATCCCAAAAAAGAAAACTCACAATCGGCTTCTTTTGCCAAAATTGATGTAAAGGTGAAATGATCAATGATAAAGCAACACATCTAGGACTAGTCGGGTTTTCCGTCAATGATTCTCTTACAAAGCTCCAGTAATCATCCGTTTCACCACCACAGAGCGGAGGTTGTTCGACCCAAAGACCCGTAGCCAATACATTGAGTAAAGTAGGACTGATCATAGCTCTACACAATTGAAAATAAATTTCATCTGGAAACTTGTATGAAAACACATCATGTAAATCCGCTGGGATATCATTGATGCCAATCGTAGGTGAAAGTGTAGGTGAGGCGATCGGTAAGGGCATCACTTTTCCTTCTTCCGCCATGGTGACTAATGAGAATTTGATCATACATTTCGATCTACAGAATTGATCTAAATAACCTGTTTTAGCTACCATCGGATGATCAGCATACGCCATAACGGTAGATAAACCAGATTGATATCGTCTAATCAAATCAACTGCATGTTTGAAGGTATGTTCATGTCTTTCAACAAATGGTGGAAAACTGGGTGAAAGTTCAAAACCTGATAAGATACCTAAATCGGTGAATTGTTCAGGTGTAAGACCCGTATCGATTAAGATTTCTTTCTTGGATGCGAATTTAATGGTGCCTTTCTCGAAATTCATTGAAAGGATTACTTTATCTACTCCATCAAATAAGAAAAGTTCATTGGAACCATAAATTGAATGAATATAATGTTTTTTGGGATGTCTTTCTAAATAAACTAATTGAGCCCAAGAAAGATAAGGAGCTACTAGATATTCAACTTGACGAGTTCGAAATAATCGATGGATTTGATTGAAGACATCTTTAGGTTGTACACTTGAAGATTGATCGAATAAATTCTTAGCACCTTCTAGATCGCCTGAAACGTATTTTTCCCAACCTTTATCTCTTGTTCTGAGTTTCAACATTGGGTTTTCTAAAAGATCAGTTGAATTTGGAAATAAAAAGAACGGTCGATCTCTTCTGGTTGGAGGTAAACCTTGAAAGACGAAAACCGGTTTGATTCGATGTTGTTCTAATAAACGTAATTCTCTTTCCATATGTTGATATGTGTTGAGAGGTGCGCCACCTGTGACTGATACAAATGGTTCTTTATAATTTGGATGAGATAATAAAGTTTTAAACCATTGTTGAGCATCTATTCCGATTCGAGTATCTTTAAGAGAGGTTAAAGGTGCTTCCTATGAAATCAAATTGAATGAGTTAGATTTGAGATTTGATGATCGAGTGATGATGAAGACGATCGACTGACATGAATCAAACCCCTCTCTTGAAGGTAAGTATCCAAATGTCGAATAGGCATGATTGAATGAAGTTGCAATGGTTCTAAAGTGAAAGTGATAAGGTCATGAGCTGATTGATTTGTACGAATAATTAGAATAATACATAAATGAAAACTTACTATAGTATGTATGTTGATATTGGTTTGATCGGTTTACGATAAGGGAATGATGATTAGAGTGATAATGTGATTGATGATGGTGGTGATGGTGATGGTGATGGTGTTGATGATGGTGTTAATGATGATGATGATATAATGATATAGGTAGTAGTGATATGTTGATATTGGATTAGATTGTAAGTA